>JACGDI010005602.1:50904-97681 GCA_014898725.1 Jacaranda copaia
ATCTATCAATTAATCTCTATTAATTCAAGAATATCCATGCTCCATAGTCGATGCCTAGCACAAGCCTATGGAGCCCAATGAATTGGTTGAATGGAATATACAGAGATGAACCATTGTTGCTTACAATTGCCGTGCAAATATGGTCTTTCCTTTCCTATCTCCCAAAAGAGGCCTAAAGTAAGATATTTACCTGTTTCTTAATAACCTCGATAACTATGTATCTATTCTTGATGTTTGATTACCATTATGACTTCATCTTTGGAAAGCTCCTTTTCTAAATTGTTATATCACATTACGCAAGGATTTATTGAAATTGATCATCATAGGAGATCAACCCGCTCTTCATAGATGGGAAAAATGGATCCCATCTTGGAACTCATCAATCTCCATATTTAAGTAGTGTGTGCCCAACCTAAGCCTCGAGCAACCCCGCTATGTGGTCGAAGCAAAATTAAAGCACAAGGACCTAAATACAAGGTTACTGTGGAATCTTAAGTCAAAGGATTAATTATATGCACTATCGTAAGCTAGAGAATTTACCACTATCAAAATGCTACTATGGCTATCTGGTGGATTCTCTAAGCAGGAAAAACAACCACTAACACGCACCCATGTCTAACATAGATTATCAAGTCAAGTGTAGCACTAGAATCTAATTATCAAAGCATAAAAAGGCCAAAATAACTAGGCCACACATGAAACCAAGGATCTAAACATGCTTTAAATTTGTATTTGGTAAGAGAAATACTTTGAATGGCTTAAAATCCAAAGAAACAAGGAAGAAGGCTTCAATTCATTGAATATGTCTTCCAGTGGCGTAGCAGGTTCATGGTGAATTTTTCCCAACCAAATCTACTCGAAATAAGCTGAAATTTGAAATTAAGAACAAAAACACCTTGATGAATATACAGTAGAAAAATCAGTCAAATCAGAAAATCAGAAGCCTCTCTAGAAGTGCCTCCAAATTACTACATGAACAAAGGATCGCCAAAAGGCTAGCAATCCAATTGTTTTGCCTCTAATGATAAGATCCACACACCAATGCACAATACAATTCTCTCCTATGTTAGCTGGAAGAAAAAGAAAAGAAGAGCAAGGATGAAGGCTGATTTTGGAGGTAGGAGATGAAGAAAAATGTGAAGCTTCAACACATGAGGCAACACATGCAAAATTGGAGGGAAATGGACAATCTAACTTCTAGGTCTAGATTTGCTATGCTTAATCTCTAAGTGGCCGGACACTCTGTATGCTTATATAGAGGGAGGGAAGGTGTGATGCTAGTTGGCATCACACCCCCCATGAGGTGCCACCAAAGCAAGCAAGTTGCATGTGAAATCACATTTCATTTGCATTTGAATTTCATTTGGAATCTTCTTTTCATCTCAAGAAATGTTATTCAAATAAATTCTAATGCACTTCAAATGAACTCTTCATTTGATTTTTCCTTCCAAAATTTATTCTTTATTTTAATTAAATTAAGCACTTTAATTTAATTAATTAACCTCTGACTTAACTTTTAAGTCAATTAGCTTAACTCTTTAAGCTAGTTATTATTAACTTAACTCATTAAGTTAACTTGATCAATTGATAGTCATGTGGCACCAATTAAATTAAATCTTTAATATAATTGGTCTAATTTAACTCCTTAAATTATTTAGATCAATTTAACAATTACATTGATCAAGCCAAAATGACCAACAATTTAGTCAACTGTTTCCCTCCAAAAATTGGTCATGTAGGAATTTTCTAACTCTTAGAAAATTTCCCTTCATCAAGTAGAATTTGCAATTGGCTTTTTTGTGTGACCCATTAGGTTCTACCATTCATTGGACATGGTTTCACAACTTTTGTGATTTGTAGAATATCAAATATTCGCATTAGTTTAAACTCCTTTAAATTAATAACTCAATTCAATTAATCTCATTAATTGAAGCATACCCAATCTTTGTGGTTGATGTCCAACCTCAAGCCCATAGAGCCCAAACTAGTTGGCCAAAATGAATACTTTTGGAGAATCATTCAAGTTTTATGCACACTATACAAATATGGTCCCTTCGTCTCATATCTTCTGAAAAAGGCCTAGGAAATGATTTTTGTCTGCTTTCTCATAGCTTTGATACTATGTTTCTATTCCCAATGTTTGATTCTAGTTTATAACCTCATCTTTGGAAAACTTCTTTTCCAAATTATCATATTACCTTGCGCAAAGACTCTTTGGAATTGATCATTATAAAATACATAGGAGATGCGCTCACCCTTTACAATGACAAGAAGTCGAATCCCATCTTAGATCTCACAAAACTCCATATGTCTAAGTAGTTCATACCCAACTTCAACCTAAAAGATTCGTTAAGTGGTTAAGAAAGATTTACAACATAAGAACCTAAACACAAGGTTACTATAGATTCTCAGGTCAAATGACAAATTATATGTACTAGTGTAAGTTGGAGAACTTGTTACTACTGCTATCCAGTAGATTCTTTGGGCGAGCCTCTAATGAACTTGTTCTCTAACAAGCACCCATATCTCATATGGCTTGCTTATGAAATAGAGCAATATCTAACCCTTAGATTTATGTATCATTAGCACAAGTCTATCCGAATCTTAGATGCCCTGCCTCATAAGATTTTATGACTTGGGATATTTAAGATCACAACCATGTAAGATTTATTTCATGATCATCATTGAGTGTGTTGACCAAGTCTCATAGTCTTGTGTAATCTAAGGGCTTCAACCAAATGCTAGTGAAGTAAATTAAGCATAAGATAAAGATGGCTATTTAAAATGAATATCATTCAATCAAGATTGTATCATAAGTGAAATAGTTTGCATGCAAATCCCATTGGCTGCAAGGTACCATTCCAATAGATTGCCAATGCAATGGGGCAATATCCAACTCGAAATATTTATTGCTAGTGTAACTCTATCTAAATCTTAGATGTCTTGTCTCATAAAATTTTATGACTTGGAATATTTAAAATCATGACCATAGAGACTTATTTCAAGGATCACCATCATATGCGCGATCAAGTCCTATAATGTTGTATGATTTAGGAGCTTAAATTGTATGCATGTGAACAAATCATAAAAGCATAAGATAAATATGACCATTTTATGCAATATTATGCAATCAAGATTGTATTACAAGTATAGTAATATTACACACTAATCTAATTAGCTTGCAGGGCACTATTCCAACACTAGCCTATAGTCTCGTGATGCCATTTGTGAATTTCAAAAGTCTTATGAACACGTGATCAATTATTTTCAAGAGTTATATAGCAACCATAGTATAAAAGTTTATGTAGTTTTCAAGCTAGGATGGTTAAGGGGTCATGTGTCTTTGACTACAGTCTAAAGATGATTGGGCTTGGTGATAAGCTCTTAACTTGGATGTGGTGATGGACAATAATCTCTATGGGAATTTGATCCTCCAATTTTTATTGAGTTTATTTGACTAAAGAGTTGGTCAAAATGGTGACAACTATGAAAAGGGCAAACCTCTAATGATTGTTTCCTTTTCCTACTCTAAAAGCCCAAAAGGTAAGAAGAAAGTGGGTAAGAAAAAGAAAAGTTCTTAATGACATTGGTACAATCAATTTTGGATTCTCAACCATTATTAATGCATATTCAATAAAGCAACAAAAGAAAATTAGATAGCCAAAAAAATGCTGATCTGTGGCATACTAGACTTAGACATATTTCTAAGAATAAGATGATAGGATGAACAAGTTATTAGCACTTAAATCACTAAATATTAGTGGATTAGAGGATCTATCTACTTGTGAGTCTTGTTTAAAAGAAAAAATGACCAAGTCCTTTTTTGTAGGATAAATGGAGCAATCTACTAGTCCTTTGGATTTGATCCATATAAACATTTGTGGTCCACTAAAAGCTAGTGCAAGAAGAGGCTATTCTTACTTCATTACTTTCATTGATAATTTTACTCGATTCAAACATATGTATCTTATAAAGTATAAATTTGAAGCCTTTTCTAAGTTTAAAGAGTATAGGAATGAAGTGGAAAAGCAATTAGGACATAGTATTAAAGCTTTTTGATTAGATCAAGAAAGTGAATACTTAAGTGCTAAGTTCTTAGATTATCTAAAAGAGAATGATATTATCTCACAATGGACTTCACTCAGCACGCCCCAATATAATGAAGTAGCTGAGAAGAGAAATCTTACATTATTAAACATGGTATAGTCTATGATGAGCTTTATCAATGTCTCTATCTCTTATTGGGATATGCCCTAAACACAACAGCGAGACTACTAAATGTAGTATCCTCAAAGTTGGTGCCAAACACACCACATGAGATGTGGTTAGGCAAAGCTACCTTTCTACTCTTATTTGGTGGTCTTTCGCACATGTCAAAAGACTAGCAGGAGATAAGTTGGATATGAGATGCACCTTGTGTAAGTTTGTGGGATACCCAAAAGAATCTTTAAGTTATTACTTTTATAATCCCTAGGAACAAAATGTGTTTGTTTTGAAGAACCACCTTTTTAGAGAAAGAGTTTCTATTAGATACAAAGGGTATTGCTGTTGAATTTGATGAAGTCTAAAATAATCATACAATCCCACAAGTGATAGAAATAAAAGAGAGTCCTAAGCCTAGCACACAACTTCTTAGAAGGTTGGATTGATTCAAGAAGTAACCTAAAAAGTTTAGATTTTTTCATGAGATAAGAAAAATGCATTGTGATCTAAGGACCTATGAGGAAGCAATATGGACATAGGTTTAGGTCACTGGCTTGAGATCATGAAGTTTGAAACAGACTCAATGTACTCTAACAAAGTATGGACTTTGATAGATCTACTGAAGGATATAATACTTGTTGGTTGCAAGTGGATCTATAAGTGTAAGTTTGGAGTCGATGGAGAGGCCACTAACTTTAAGGCTAAACTAATGGTAGAAAGTTATACTCAAAGACCTGGTATTAACTTTGAGGAAACCTTTTCACTAGTTACTATACTTAAGTCGATTAGGATTATGTTTACCATAATCACTTATCATGATTATGATATATGACACATAGATGTAAAAACCATTTTTCTCAATAGAATTATTGATAAGGAAACATATGTAGAGCAACCATAGGGTTTTAAATTTAAAGGGAGTGAGCAAAAGATTTGCAAACTCTAAAGGTTTATTTGTGGACTAAAAGCAAGGATTTGAAAGTTGGAACATATTTTTTGATGAGATGGTCAAATTATTTGGCTTCATTAAAAATGTATGAACTGTGTGTATACAAAAGGGCTAATAAGAGTTCAATACAGTTTATTATGCTTTATGTTGATGAAATCCTTATCATTGGGAATGAGAAAGAGTCATTAGAGTGCACTAAAGTATGGTTATCATCACAATTCTCCATGAAGGATTTGGGAGAAGCATCTTTTGTAATAGGTATATAAATATATGAAGATAGATTAAAGAGAATGTTGGAGCTCTCTTAATTAACATAGATTGATAAGATACTAAAGAGGTTTAGTTTGGAGAAATCCAAGAGAGGATATATTCCTATGGGACATGGCATTTATCTTTCCAAATTTGTGGCCTCTAAGACCGAAGTAGAGAGAAAAAGAATATCCCAATACCTTATGCTTTTGCTATAGGAAGTATAATGTATGCCATTCTATGTATGAGACTGGAAGTAGCTAATACACTGAGTGTTATGAGCTATTACCAATCCAATTTCAGTAAGAGTCAATGGAAAGCGGTGAAAACAATCCTTAAGTACTTAAGAAGAACTAAGGACTTGTTCTTAGTATATGACAATGGAGAATTGAGGGGTTTTCAAATTATAGTTTCCAATGAAGATGGCCTCAAATTTACCTTTAGATTTATATTTTGCCTCAATGGCCATGCATAAGTTAGAAGAGTTCCAAACAAGATACTATGCCCGACTCTACCACTAAGGTAGAATAAATACGGTGTTGAACATCGTAATGAAATGTGTTTGGATGAAAAACTTCATCTAAGAGATGGATATAGTGTCTAGTATTGCAAAAGAGCCAATTGATGTGTTTTATGATAATAATGGCACTATTGTGCAAGTACTAGAGCTAAGATCTCATTTGTGATCCAAACACAAATAAATGTATTGTCATTTAGTTTGTGAGATCATTGATAGAGGTAACATTCTAGTGGATACAATTGCTTCATAAGAGAATATAGCAAATCCATTATCTAAACCCCTGAAAGTAAAAAGGTCTTTAAGATATTTTGAGAAGATGGGCTTAAAGGCCATGGGAAATTAGCTTTAGGATAAATGGGAGATGTTGGAATAGTGCCGTGTAGCTAACTAAACTGGCATGTAAAACTGCTTCACTTATGATACAATCTTGATTAAATGATATTCAATAAAATGGTCACCTTTATCTTATGCGATTATGATTATCTTCACATGCATTTGGTTGAAGCCCTTAAATTATACTGGACTACAAGACTTGGTCGCATATATGATGGTGATCATGAAACAAGTTTATATGGTCATAATATTAAATATTCCAAGTCATGGAATCTTATGAGATGGGGTATCTTATATTCAGATAGACTTGCATTAATGATTCATATTCTAAAGAGTTGAATATTGCCCCTTTATGAGCAATCTATATTAGACATGGACGCATGTTAGTGGGTGCTTAATAAAGAACAAGTTCACTAAATACTCATCTAAGGTATGCATGATTAGTGCAAGTCTATCTAAATCTGAGATGCTTTATCTCATAAGATTCTATCATTAGTAATATTTTAAAATCATGACCATATAGACTTGTTTCTTGCTATGCGTAAACAAGTCTATTAGTCTTGCATAATTCAAAAGCTTCAACCAAATGCATGTGAAGAAATCATAATGCATAAGATAAATATAGTCATTTTATTGAATATCATTAAATCAAAATTGTATCATAAGTAGAGTAGTTTCACACACCAATCTAATTGGCTTGTAGGGCACGATTCCAATGATCCCCTAGTTGCACTAAAGCCAATTCCTTATGACCTTCAAGCTCATTTTTTTCAAGATGTCTTCAAGATCTTTTTTGCTTTTAGGGGTTTATATAGTGGATTTTCCATATTCTCTTCTAAGGTCACTATATCCACTTAAATGTTTTCTCTATCAATGATCTCACAAATTAATTGATAATGTATCTATTTATGTTTGGAATACTGATGAGATCTCATATTCATTTCTTGCACAATGGCTCATTTGTTGTCTTAATAGACAACCACTGGCTCTTGCACGCTAGCTAGATATTGTATCAAACTCTTAGATACAGTTTTTCACTCAAACAACTTCTTTTGTGGTGTCTGAAGTTGTAATGTACTCTGCCTCAATGAGAAAGTCAGCTGTGGTATCTTGTTTGGAACTTTTTCAACTCACAACTCCGCTATTAAGATAAAATATAAATCTAAAAGTGGATTTGAGGTCTTCTTCATTGGATTGGAAACTAAAATTCAAAAACCCTTTGAGTTTCAACTCTCTCTTATCGTATACTAGAAACAAATCTTTAGTTCTTCTTAAGGATTGTTTGTGCAGCTTTCCAATGACTCCCACTAAGATTGGATTGGTAGCTGTTTGTAACACTTAGAGCATGAGCTATATTTGGTCTCATATATTGAATAGCATACATTATGTTTCCAATAGTGGATGTGGGGCATTCTTTTTATCTTCTTCTTCATCTTGGGGGCCATAGACTTGGAGAGACGAATGCCATGTCCTATTGGGAGGTATCTTCTCTTGGATTTCTCTATACTAAACTTCTTTAGTATCTTGTCAATGTACATTGATTGGGAGGGCCTCAACATCCTCTTTGATCTATCTTTATGGATTTGTATTCCCAATGAGAAGAATGCTTATCCTAAATCTTTTGTGGAGATTGTGAAGATAACCATACTTTAGTTCACTTTAGCATCTCTTTATGATTCCTAATGAGAAGGATGTCATCGACATAAAGCATAATAAATTGTGTTGAGCTTTTACTAGCTTTTTATACACACACAATTCATACACATTTTTGATGAAACCAAATGATTTGACTTTCTCATGAAAATGTATGTTCTAATTTCAAAGTTCTTGCTTTAGTCCATAAATGAACCTTTAGAGTTTGCAAACCTTTTGCTCATTGTAAAACCTTGTGGTTTCTCTATATAGATTTTCTCATCAATATTTCTATTCAGAAAAGTAATATTTATGATGTTTGCCAAATTTCATAGTCATAGTAAATGGCTATAGCATGTATAATCCTTATTAACTTAGGTACACCGACTGGTGAAAAGGTTTCCTTGAAGTCGATACCTGGTCTTTAAGTATAATCTTTTGCCACTAGTCTAGCTTTAAAGGTTGGAAACTCTCTATTAACTCCTTGCTTACACTTACACATCTATTTGCAACTAATGACACTATACCTTTTGGTGGATCTACCAAAGTTCATACTTTGTTGAAATACATGGAGTCCATTTCAAATTTCATGGCCCCAAGCTAATGACCCAAATCTATGTCCAACATAGCTTCTTTATAGGTCCTTGGATCACTATCTATTTGCCCCATTTCATGAAAGAGTCCAAACGTTTTGGGTAACTTCTTGATTCGATCCAACCTTCTAGGAAATCACTTGTGGGATAGGAAGATCATCTCAAGTTCATTGGCAACTCTTTTTTTTATCTAATAGAAACTCTTTTTTCAAAAGGTGGCATTCTTTGAAAAAAACACCTTTTGTTCGAAAGAATTATAAAAGTAATAACCTAAAGACTCTTTTGGGTGTTCCACAAACTTGTACAAAATGGATCTTATATCCAACTTGTCTACCATTAGTCTCTTGACATAGGCGGGAGACCTAGAAACTCTTAGATAAAAGTAAGAGGATACTTTGCTAAACCACAACTCAAGTGTTGTCTTTGGCATCGACTTTGAGGGTATTAAATTTAGTAGCTTTATTGTCATCTCAAGGGTGTATCCCTAAAAAGAGATAGGGACATTGGCAAAGCTCAACATGGACCGTACCATGTCTAACAATGCAAGGTTTGTCCTTTTGGCTACTTCATTACATTAGGTTGTGCTAAGTGGAGTCCATTGTGAGTGAATCCCATTCTTTTATAGATAACTCAAGAATTTAGTATTTAAGTGTTCACCTCCTTGATTCGATCAAAAAGTTTTGATACTAAGTCCTAATTGCTTTCTTACTTTATTAATATGTTCTTTGAACTTTTCAAAGGCTTCAGACTTGTGCTTTATGAGATACATATGTCCAAACTGAGTGAAATCATAGGTAAAGGTAATGAAGTAAAAATAGTTTTCTCTTGCACTAACTTTTAGTGGCCTATATATGTTTGTATGGATCAAATCCAAATAACTTATGGATCACTTTGTTTGTCTCATACAAAGAGCCTTGGTCATTTTTTGTTTTAAACAAGACTCACAAGTAGGTAGGTAGATCCTCTAATCTGCTAACATTTAGTGATTTGAGTGCTACTAACTTGTTCATCCTATTTTAGAAAATATGTCCAAGTTGGCATGCATTTTTTTAGTTATCTAATTTTCTTTAGTTTTGATGAATGTACATTAGTAATGATGGCGAATCCAAAATGTATAATCTTTTATATATTGTACCAATTGCACCTAGGTACATAGCAATAAGAGTTTAGTACAAGCTTTAGAGTCTTTTAAGTCTAACTTAACTTTGGCATTACTTATACCTTTAGCTTTGGTCCCAACTCTTTAGTTCTTTGCAGAGATGGTGGATCATATCTTTATCACTATGATTTATTCTTCTTTTCACCCTTTTCAACATATTACAAAGATAAGAACCACATGCATTATCAAATATTCATGAGAAAGAATTTATCCTTAGGTGCACTTCAATAAACAACTCACCCTTCTCTAGGGTTAAAAGGCATTCTTTGTTCTTGATGACCCATCACTAAAACAATTTAAACAAAAGGTAACAAAAGATTTCATCACCATATATGTGAAATTCGTTATTACAGGTTTTGGTAACAAAAGTTTTGTTACTAGTATTTCATGAGCTAAAGCTTGTCGATAATAATAAATGGTAACAAAATTTGGGCCTTTGTTACGAGTACTATTAGTAACAAAAATCATTTTTCTATTGTTACCTTAAAATGGAAATGGTGTTGAAATGTATTGTTACAAAACATCATGTATTGATAATAATGTGTTTAATTCACAATGGATTAATTACTAGTGATGAACTTATCTACTACCAAAAGTAGTCATTTGTTGTGTAATAGTGTTTCACTACCAAAAGTTAATTTAATTACAATTATATATTTGACTAATTTTTGTTACTGATAGAATGTGTTACCAAAAAAAATTGATACAATATCTTAATAATAAATTAATTAGGAAATAATTATTTCGTTACTAATAGATAATATGACAAATAATATTTGACTAATTTTTGTTACCGATAGAATGTGTTCAAATTTCTTCAAGAGATGGGGCAAACAGATAGTGATCCAAGGACCTATGTGGAAGCTATGTCGGACATAGATTAAAATCTAAAATGGACTCCATGTACTCCAACAAAGTATGGACTTTGGTACATCCATTGAAAGGTATAGTACCCATTAGTTGCAAGTGGACCTGTAAGCGTAAACTAGGAGTTGATGGGGAGGTAATGACCTTTAAGGACAGGTTGATGGAAAAAGATTACATTCAAAGATCCAATATTGCTTTTGAGGAAACGTTTTCTCCAGTTGCCATGCTTAAGTCCATCAGGATTATGCTTGCTATAGTTGCTTACTACAACTGTGAAATTTGGCAAATAGATGTAAAAACTGCTTTTCTCAATTGAAATATTGATGAGAAAATTTATATGAAGCAATCAAAAGGTTTTACATCAAAAGAGAGTAAGTAAAAGGTTTGCAAACTCCAAAAGCCCACTTATGAACTAAAGCAAGCATCCTAAAGTTGGAACATATATTTTGATATGATAATCAAATCATTTGGCTTTGTCAAAAATATGTATGAGCCATGTGAGTTCGATATAATTTATCATGCTTTATGTCAATGAGATTCTTCTCATTGGGAATGAGAGAGAAGCATTAGAGTGTACTAAAACATGTTTATCTTTGCAATTCTCCATGAAGGATTTGGGAGGAGCATCCTACATATTGGAAATATGGATCTATAGATAGATCAAGGAAGATGTTGGGGCTCTTCCAAACCTTATACATTGACAAGATACTAAAGAGGTTTAGTATGGAAAAATCCAAGAAAGGATTTCTTCCCATGGGACATAATTTTTGTCTCTCCAAGTCTATGGTCTCTAATACTGAAGATGAGAGAAAAAGAATGTCACACATACCCTATACATCTAGTATAGGAAGCATAATATATATTGTTCAAGGTATAAAATTGGATATAGCACACATTCTAAGTATTATGAGTCATTCCCAATCAAATTTAGGTGAAAGTCATGGGATAGCCATAAAAGCATTCCTTAAGTACTTGAGTAAAACTAATGACTTCTTTTTAGTATATGCCAAGAGAGAATTGAAGCTTGAAAGGTTTTTGGATTATGGTTTCCAATCTAATGAAGATGACCTTAAATCCATCTCAGGATTAATATTTTGTCTTAATGGCAGCGCGGTAAGTTGGAAAAGTTCCAAACAAGATATCATGCTCAATTCTACCACTAAGGTAGAATATATTGCATCTTTGAAAACTGCAAAAAGAAGGTATTTAGATGAAAAACTTCATTTAAAAGTTGGATATAGTGCTTAGTATTGCAGAGTTGGTAGTTGTCTTCTGTGACAACAATAGGGCCATTGCACAAGTAAAAAAGCCAAGATCTCATCGATGATCAAAGAACATTATGAGGCATTATCATTTTAATCTAAGAGATCATTGATAGTGGCAACATTCAAGTGAAGATGGTAGCCTCAAAAGAGAATATAATAGATTCACTAACAAAACCTCTATTATGAAAGGTCTTTGAAAAACATTTTGAGAATATAAGATTCAAGACAATAGAGAATAGGCTTTAGGGTAAATGGGAGGTTGTTGGAATAGTATACCATAGCCAATTAAGATTGGCATGTATGTATTATTTCACTTATGAGATAATCTTAATTAAATGATATTTTAATAAAATGGTCATTTTTATCTTATGCATTTTTTATTTTTCACTAGCGTTTAGTTGAACCCTTAAATCATACAAAACCACATGACTTGGTCATGCATGTGATGGGGATCATGAAACAAGTTTGCATGGTCATGATTTTAAATATTTCAAGTTAAAGAATCTTAAGAGAAAGGGCATCTAAGATTTAGATAAACTTGTACTAACGATGCATACTTCAAGGGGTTGGATATTACCCTATTTTATGGACAATCTATGTTAGACATGGATGCATGTTAGTAGGTCTTTGTTAGAGAATAAGTTCACTAAAGGCCTAATTTGAGAATCCATTAGATAGCCGTAGCAATACGTCAGTAGTAATGAGTTCTCAAAGTTTATGATAGTGCATATTATTAGTCCTTAGACTTGAGGATCCAGGGTAATATTGTATTTAGATCCTTATGCTTTGACTTTAACTTAGCTATGCAGTAGGTCATTCATGGCTTAGATTGGGCATAAGCTACCAAAGTATAGAGGTTTGTGAGATCCAAGATGGGATCTATTTTCTCATTGTGAATAATGAGTATATCTCTTATGTAATCTATAATGATCAATTCTAAAAGGTCTTTGCGCAATGTAGTATGATAATTTGGAAAAGGTGTTTTTCAAAGTTGGGGCTGTAAAAAGGAATAGAGCATTTGATACAGAGATAAAATTATCGAAGCTATTGGAAAATTGATAAATATCTTGCCTTAAGCCTCTTTTGAGAGATTGGAAATAGAAAGATCACATTTGCTGTTGGAATAGTGCCTGCAGCCAATTAGATTGGCATATAAATTATTTCATCTACGATACAATTTTGATTGAATGATATTTATTATAAATGGCCATCTTTATCTTATACTTATATCTCTTCACTGGCATTTGGTTGAAACCTTTAGATCACAAAAGACTATGGGACTTGGTCACGTACTAGTTGGTGATCATGAAACAGGTCCTACACGGTCATGATCTTAAATCTTCCAAGTTATAAAATCCTATGAGATAGGGCATCTAAGATTCTTATTGATTTGCACTAATGATGCATAAATTCAAGGGTTAGATATTGCTTTGTTTCATGAGCAAATCACATGAGACATGTGTGTACATTAGTAGGTGCTTGTTAGAGAACAAGTTCACTAAAAACTCGTCTGGACAATTCACTAGATAGCCATAGTGGCAAATTCTCTAACTTACACTAGTGCATATAATCAATCTTTTGACCTAAGGATTCATGGTAACATTGTGTTTAGGTCCTCATGCTTTGACTCTTCCTTGACCATTTAATGGGTCTCTTAGGTTAGGCTTAGGTATGAGTTACTTAGATGTGGAGGTTTATGAGATTCGAGATGGAATTCGACTCTTCGTCATTGTGAAGGGTGAGTACATCTCTTATTTATTCTATAATGATCGATTCTAAGGAGTCCTTACATGAGGTAGTATGACAATTTGGAAGAGAATTTTTCCAAAGATGAGGTCATAAATTGGAATTGAACATTGGAAATAAAAACATAGTATCGAGGCTATTGGGAAACCAATAAATATCTTATCCTAGGCCTCTTTTAGGAGATATGAGATGAAAGGACCATATTTGCATAGTAAAGTGGAGCTAGAATGGTTCTCCAAAAATATTCATTTTAACCAATTAGTTGGGCTCCATGGGCTTGAGGTTGGAGATTGAGTACTCTTCAATTAATGAGATTAATTCAATTGAGTCATTAGTTTAAAGGAGTTTCACTAATATGAATATTTTTATATTCTATAAATCACAAAATTTGTGAGCCCATGTCTAATAATTGATACTAATGGGTCACACAAAAGTTAATTAGAAATCCTACTTGATAAAGAGAAATTTTCTAAGAGTTAGAAAGATTCCACCTTAACCAATTTTTGGAGGGAGACAATCAACTAAATTATGGATCATTTTGGTTTGATCAATTTAATTGTTAAATTGGTCTAAATAATTTAAGAAGTTAAATTAGATCAATTAAATTAAGGAGTTAATTTAATTGGTGCTACATGATTATCAATTAGTCAAGTTAAATTAAGGAGTTAGGTTAACACATTCTAGCTTAAAGAGTTAAGCTAATTAACTTAATAGTTAAGTCAAAGGTTAATTAATTAAATTAAAGTGTTTAATTTAATTAAAAATGAGGAATTAGTTTTGTAGGGAAAATTCAAATGAAGAGTTCATTTGGAGTGCATTAGAATTTATTTGGATGACATTTTATTAGATGAAATGAAGATTCTAAATGAAATTCAAATGCATCTTAAATTCACATGCAACTTGCTTACAAGTTGGCAAGCAAGTTGGCGCCAACCTTGAGGATGGTGTGATGCCACCAAAGCATCACATGTTGCCTCCATCTATATATAGATATAGAGGGTGGGATGGCCAAGGCATGTGTGATACACAAGCAATTTTAGATCTAATTGTTAAATTCTCTTTTTCCCTCCAATTTTTGCATGTGTTACCTCATGTGTTGAAACTTCACATTTTTCTTCATCTCCTACCTCCAAAATTGGCCTTCATCCTTGCTCTTCTATCCTTTGTTTTCTAGATGACATTTGAGAGAATTAGATTGTCCATTGGTGTGTGGATCTTGACATTAGAGGCAAAACAATTGGATTGTTAGCCTTTTGGAGATCTTTTGTTTTGGCAGTAAGTTGGAGGCATTTCTGGAGTGGCTTCCAATTTTTTGATTTGTCTGATTTTTCTATTCAAGGTTTATCAAGATGTTGGTGATCTGCAGTCCAAATTTCAGCTGATTCTAAGTTGATTTGGTTGGGCAAAAGTTTCCATGAACTTGTTGCGCCATTAGACGACAGATCCAAAGTGTTGAAGTGTTCTTCCTACTTTCCTTGGATTTTGAGCATTCAAGGCATTCTTCCTTCCAAATCTGAGTTTAAAGCATGATTGATCCTTGGTTCCATGTATAGCCTAGTTAATTTGGCATTTTTTAAGCTTTGATTATTGGATCCTAGTGCTACACTTGACTTCAAGTGGCATCAGAGCCTAATTTCATGCTTTGATTTGAAATTTTAATTGATTGATTCATGTGATGGATTGATCTAGATTTCCAAATACTTGATCCAATTTATGGATTGGATTATTTGGATGATGATGCATGTGGCTCCTTTGTTGAATGAATTGAAATTATGCTAATATGTGTTTTAAGAGTTAATTTATATGTTAGTATATTTTGATTCATAGTTGCTAATGTTAAATGTTGATTTGGCATTGGTAGATGATATATGTTGATATAGCAAGTTAAATTTGGCCTTATGGTGTTTTGGTCATTTTTGGATCTAGTTGGATTAGAGATTATTGGAGAATAGTGATTCTCACTTAAACTTGATTTTTGAAGTATGTTTGACTTGAAATTCCATGTTTAAAAGGTGTTTTAAATTTGAAATTTTGTCTATATTATGTGATTTAATGTTTAGGAGGCGTCCTAAAATTTTTGGTGCATAAAAGTTGAACCTAAAATGAGTTGACTCAGTCTGTACTTTAAACTAGGGCAAGCTAGCAGCCTTGGCTAGGCATTGGCCAAGAAACGAGCATGCACCTACTGCACGGTTGTGCACCCTAGCTATATAGCAGTGCCCTAGTTGAGTAGTGGACGAGTTTTGAGGTGTTTTTGCATTTCTTTGGTGACCAAAAGTAAACTAAATCATGCTAGATAGATGCACAAGTATTGTGCAAGTTCTCAAAATTATGTTTAAAATTTTTCATTGCTTTTAAAATCTTGTTAAAGTTGATCTTCACTTGTTACAAAATGAGATGCATAATGGTTATTCTTATTTTTGTTTGACCAATTAATTTTTTATGAGATAAGAATTTAATTTTTGGAATTAAATTTCAATTCTTGATTTATTTATTATTCATTTAATTGTCAAATGGATGATGAATGAATGGGGATGATCATGAGCCTTTAATATTAATTTTATTAGTTTCAAGTAGTTGAAAATGGTTGTATTAAATTGGGGCTTGCATGCCTCTTAATTTCTGCCTTGTAAATATTATGAGATTAGAATCAATAGGAGCAAGGATTTCTTTCTCATGTAAATATTACAAAGAGCAAAGAAGACCATTGGAGGCATGAAGACCCATGAATATATAGGGATACACTCATATAATAGCTTGATTTAACAACCCAATTAAAATAAGCTAAGTAGTACACCTATGACTTTAATTGCACTATTTGGTTGACGCTCATGGTCATCCTATCATAGGAGCATGCCAGGCGCATTTACTTATTTATATTTTCCATATCCTATTGATGTATGAGATGCATGGTTAGGATATGAAAAACCTAAATAAGAAGATAAAATTGATGAGATCTTTGCAAGCAAGAAAATCCTTTCACTTAGAATGTCTAAGTATTTTCAAATATTAAGTCAAAATGGATACAAATTAAAAGTAGTTTTAATTAATCCATACCTTCTACCAATAGTATATGACATGATGATACTACTATCTCTGTGTGATATACACTCGGTCATGGGGGTCATACTTAAGTGGAAAACTGTGTTCATATACTTAGCATGTGTTGCACCTTTGATTTGAGGCTTCTCGTGCATTATACACTCGGTCACAGGGGATTTTGTGGAGCAATCTCATATTAAAGTTTGATTGGTAGGTTTGACTTAACACCTAGTAATGTTGAGGTTGTTTGGTCACGGGGATCTATATGAAAAGTGAGGTAAAATATATCAAGAGTTGCATAAGATGTAATTAGCAAAAGTTGCTTACCTTTCAATTGTTTCTAGTTATACACTTAGTCATGGGGGTCCACATACAAGAGTTCTTAGGGTCTTGATTCTCACTAAAAAATATGATTTTTCAAATTCTTCTAGGAGGTGAAGAATTTGATAAAATAGTGGGAGAAAAACTTATTTGAAAGACCATGATTTGTTGTTAATATCAATATTCCATCACATGCTTATATTCTCTTTTCGCCTTTAATGATTTGTAAAATCTCAAGAATGACTAAAAATTCACTCAACATTATTTTGGAAATCCATAAACCAATCAGGTCAAACTTCCACAACTGACTTAATTTCAAAATTGTTCTAGATTTCAAGAAATGGATATATGTCCTATATCATGGTGCTCCTAATCCCATGGGGATCAATGTAGATTAAGAGAAACATGAAATGTTCACGAATTGGGTTAAGGATTATCCTATCCCATAGTTTCATGATGGAATCTACATACTTCAAAAGTCTCAAGGACACAAAAGTTGTAAGGTAAACAAGGTATACGAAGTTCATGTTGTCAAAGGAGATTTTTCAAACTAGATAGATGTGAAGTCATATGTCATCAACTATGGTCTAGAGACGATTAGGCTTGGAGAAATTTTTCAACTTAGATGCAGTGATGAACAATGATCTCCATGAGGATTTGGTCCTCACATCCTTGTCGAGTTTTATTGATCAAAGTATTGATCTAGACGGAGACTACCATGACAAAGATATACCATTAATGTTTGCTTCTTTCTCCAAGTCTAAGGGCTCTGGGGGTGCTAGAAAGGGGGGTAAAAGGAAAAAAAGTTCTTATTCCAAGGGAAAGCAACCATTAAAAGGATCCGATAGAGTTAAGAAGATTATAGAGGATATAGTTAGTATTACTTGTTTCTACTTAAATAGAGAGGGTTGTAAGATCCAATATGGGATCCGTTTCCTTATTATTGTGAAGAACAAATGCATCTCTTATATATTTTACAATGATCAATTACAAAAAATCTTTGCGCAAGGTAGTATGATAATTTGGAAAAGGAGTTTTTCAAAGTTGAGGTCATAAAGGGGAATTGAACATTGGTTGTAGAGACATAGTTATTGAGGATATTAGGGAGACGACAAATATGTTACCCTAGGTCTCTTTCAGGAGATAGGAAATAGAAGAACTGTGTTTGCATAGTAGACATAAGCTATAATAGTTCATCATGATATAATTCATTTATTCAATTAGTTGGGCTCCATGGGTTTGTTGCTAAATATCGATCATGAAGTGAGATTAATTGAGAGCTAATCCTAAGTATGTGGACTTAACATTAGGGGTTCAACATTTGCGGGACTTAGAAGTTCATTGGTGAACTGTTTTAGGCCAATTATGAAGCATTGATTGGGCAATCAAAAGGCTTTGGATTCTAGTGATTTTTTGCCAGATCCTCCCTGTATTGGTGATGAATTGGTGTGCAAATTTTTCTGATTTTTGGAGCTTTAGAAGGGAAGTAATTAGATCTAGGAGTTGGAGTTTGTAGATCATTTGTTAGATGAGTCCTTGGAGTGATCTAGTTGATTCCTTGGTTTCTTTCATCAAATGTAATTTTCAGCAACGAAATCCTAATTTTTGGCATGTTGTTGATTTACCTATTGGATCCTAATCCTTTTCCATTTTCTAAGTGGTATCAGAGCCATCTTCATGCCTAAATTAGGATTTTAGTGAATTGATTCATGTGATGGATTGATGTTACATCTTCAAATGCTTGATTCAATTCATGAATTTGATTGTTTGAATATTTTGCATGTGGCTCTGTATATGTTGAATTGAACTATGTCAATATGTGTTTAAGTGTTATTTCATATGTTGGCATAATTTTGATGCAAATTTAATAATGTTAAATGTTGATTTAGTATTGGATGATGTTATATGTTGATATAGCATGTTAATATTATAACTTTAATATATTTTAGCTATTTTTAGATCCAATTGGATCGGTGTTAATTGGAGATATTTGACGAATGTTGATTCTTACTTAAACTAGATTTTTAAAGCCTTTGAGCACTTGAATTTTCAATTTTAAAAGAATTTGAAATCTAGAAATTTGTCATAAATTGTGCAAATTAATGTTATGGAGGTGTCCATGGATTTTTGTTGTGCAAAAGAAAGCTCAAAATGACCTTAACTTAGACTTAGGCGGGGCAAAGTAAGCTGCCACCCAGGCTGTTAGCTGCTGACCGAGCAATTAGTGTGTTGTGCACACACCTGCTGCATTGTCACGTAAGAGTGCCGAGCAGGGCCATTGGGCTTGCTTAGGGGATGGTCTTGAGGCTAATTTTGTGTTATTTTGTGTTCAAATATCTTTTAATTCATAAAACTTAGATGCACAAAAGTTGTGCAAGTGTTCAAAATAATGTTGGACATTTTGTTAGCTTTTAAAGTCAAGTTTAAGTTAATCTTCAATAAAGTGGAAAAATGAGATGCATAAAGATTTTTGCTTATTTTTTCCTATTAGTTAACTGTTTATGAGACAAGCATTTGATTGGTTGAATTGAATGTCAATTCTTGTTTATTGTTCATTTAATTATTGACAAGATGATGAATGAATGAAGATGAACATGAGCCTTTAATTGATTTTATTTGTTTCAAAGTTGTTTGAAAAGGGTTGTATTAAATAGGGACTCGTATATCTCTTGATTTTCTTTCTTGTAAATGTTATGAGAGTAAAACTTTAGGGGTGAGGGTTTCTTTTCTTTTGTAAATGTTGTAAGGAGACAAAGGAGGCCAAGAGGATCAAGGAGGCTTGAAGACCTATCAATGTATGGGATATATTTCTGTAATAGATAGGATTTAATCAACCAACTTAAAATAAACTAAGTAGTGCCCCTATAGCTCTAAGTATACTGCTTAGTTATGGCTCATGGTCATCCCACTCTAAGAGCATGCTACGTGCATTTACTTGTTTATACTTTTGTTCATCCTATTGATGTATGAAATGCATATTTAGGATATAGAGAACCTAAATAAGGGAAGATAATATTTCAAAGCAAGAAAAACCTCCAACTTAGACAAGTCTAAGTTTTACAAAATATTAAGTCAAAATTAGATACAAATTAAAAGAAGTTCTAATTAATTCAAGCTTTCTACTAATGAGAGGCATGAGATGCTACCCTAATTTTGTGTTAGCACATGAGTCGTGGGACACTTTATTAGTCGAAAGCTATGTTCACTTGTTTTGCATTCGATGCACTTTAATTTAAAACTCACTATGGCATTGTCTCACGAGTCATGGAATAACATAGTAGAGTTTGTAATTAAGATTGATTGGTAGGTATGACTTAACACCTAGCAGTGTAAATGTAGCATGAGTCATGGGTCTACATGAAAAGTGAGGCAAAATATATCAAGAGTTGCATAGAGATGTAATTAGCAAATATTTCTTACCTTAGGATTGTTTGTGGATGTCTAACAAGTTGTGGGTCCACAAAAGATGCCTTTTGGACCTTTATTCTCACTAAAAAATATGATCTCCTAAATTCCTTTAGGAAGTGAGGGGTTTGATAAAATAAAGGGAGAAAAACATGTGGGAAAGTCTATAAACATGTTTTATAATATCAAATTCAATCACATGCTTATATTCTATTTTTCGCCTATATAGATTCGCAAAATCTTAAATATGGATAAGAATCCACTAAGCATCATATTGAAATTTAAGAAACTAATTAGGTTGAATTACCATGATTGGATTCGTAACCTAAAAATGTTCTTGACTTCAAGAAATGAACATATGTCCTCAAAGGAGCTCTTTCGGCTAGGATGATGGAGGGGTCTAGTGTACTTAATCATGGGCTTAAAAAGATTGAGCTTATTAAGAAGCTCACTACTTTGGAAGTAGTTATAGATAATGGCCTCTATGTGGATTTGATCTTTCTATCCTTGCAGAGCTTATTTGACCAATTTGTGATGATCTTTAATATGTCCAAATAAGTAGTCACAATCAATGAATTGGTCAATATGTTGGTAACAGCTGAGATGACTATGAAAAAGGATATATCCTTAATTCTTGTTTCCTTCATTAAGTCTAAAAGCCCAAGAGGAAATAAGAAAGGAGGTAAGAAGAAGAAAAGTTCTTTTTCGAACAGAAAAGGGGCATAAAATTATCCTAAGGGGTCAACAGGAAAAAGAAGGATAAGAAGGATGCCACTTGTTTCTGTTATGGCGAGATGGGCTATTAGAAACATAATTGCTATGAATATCTTGCAAACATTGGGAAGGATAGGAACTTTATTGAAGTGCACTTAACTACCAATTCTTCCTCATAGGTATTTGATACCGCATATAGTTCTCATCTTTGTAATTCATTATGTGAGATAGAAAGAAAAAGGAATCTAAGTGATGAGAATTTGATCCTACGCTTTGGCAATGGAGCAAAAGTTGTAGCCAAAGTTGAAGGCATTGTGAAGTTAGATTTAGAGAACTCCTTTATTGTATTAGAACTTTGCTATTATGTACCAACTCTTGTGAAGAATATTATTTCAATTCCCATTTTAGATAATAAAGCATTTGTCCTTTAATTTTTCAATCTCAAATGGGAAATAGAAATAGATTATACATTTTGGATTCTCAACTATCACTTATGCACTTTCAGCAAAGTAATAAAAGAAAAATAGATAACCAAGAAAGTGCCACTTTGTGGCATATAAAACTTGGACATATTTCCAAGAATAGGCTGAACAAGACAGAAGCCCTCAAAATACTAATTGTTAGTGGCATAGAGGATCTTCCCACTTGTGATCTTATTTAAAAGAAAAAATGACCAAGGCTTCTTTAATTATAAGACAAAAGGAGTGAACTACAAGTCCATTGGATTTGATCCATACGAACATTTGTAGGCTACTAAGAGTTTGTGCTAGTGGAGGCTATTCTTACTTCATTACCTTTATTGTGATCATACTCAATTTGGACATATGTATCTTATGAAGTACAAGTTTGAAGCTTTTGAAAAGTTCAAAGAGAATAGTGATGAAGTAGAAAGGCAACAAGGACTTAGTGTTAACGTTATTTGATTGGATCGAGGAAGGGGATACTTAAGTATCGATTTCTTGGATTATCTAAAAGAGAATGGGATTCTCTCATAATGGACTCCACCCGGTACACCTTAACATAATGGAGTAGCCGAGACGTGAAACTATACCTTGTTAGACATGGTATATTCCATGATAAGCTTTATCAATGTGTTTAGCTTTTTTTGGGAATTTGCATTAACAATAGCAGGGAAGATACTAAATATCGTACCTTCAAAGTCGGTGCCAAAGACACCACATGAGATATGGTATAGCAAAACAAACTCTTACTTTTATTTAAGAGTTTGGGGGTTTCCCGCATACATCAAGAAACTAGTGAGAGACAAGTTGGATATGAGATCCACCTTGTGCAAGTTTGTGAGATACACAAAAGTATCTTTGGTTATTATTTCTATGATCCCAAGAAACAAAAGGTGTTCATTTTGAGGAATGCCACATTTTTGGAAAAAGAGTTTCTATTAGATAGAAATGGTGCAGTCGTTGAACTTGATGAAGTTTAGAATGATGAAATTATCCCACAAGCGATAGAAATAAAGTAGTACCTTGACTTGACACACAACTTCTTAAAAGGTCAAACTGAATGAAGAAGCCATCTAAAAAGTTTGAATTCCTTCATGAAATGGGCCCAATGGATAATGATCCAAAGACCTATGAGAAAGCTATATCGGACATAGATTCAAGACATTAGTATGAGGCCATGAAATTCAAAATGAACTTTATGTACTCCAACAAAGTGTGGACTTCGGTAGATCTATTGGAGGGTAAAGTACCCATTGGTTGCAAGTAGATCTATAAGCAAAAGCTAGGGTCAATAGAGAGGTGACAACCTTTAAGGCTAGATTATTGGCAAAAGGTTATACTAAAAGACCCCGATATTAATTTTGAGAAAACCTTTTCACTAATCGCTATGCCTAAATCCATTAGGATTATGCTTGCCCTACCTACTTACTGTGGCTATGAGATATAGCGATTACTTTTCTCAATGAAAACATTAAAGAAGAAATTTATATGGAACAGCTACAAGGTTTTACAACTAAATAGAGTAAGCAAAAGTTTTGCTAATGCCAAAAGTCCATCTATGGACTAAAGCAAGCATCCCAAAGTTGGAACATATATTTTGATAAGGCAGTCAAATAGTTTGGTTTTGTCAAAAATGTGTATAAGCTTTATGTGTAGAAAAAAAACTAATGAACTTTTGATACAATTTATAGTGTTTTATGTTGATAACATTTTTCTCATTGGGAATGAGAGAGAAGGGTTAAAGTGTACTAAAGCAGGTTGTCTTTGCAATTCTCCATAAAATATTTGGGAGAAGCATCTCACATATTAGGAAATAGATCTATAGAGATAGATCGAAGAATTTATTCAAGGTTTCCTTCCCATAGGACATGGTCATCATCTTTCCAATTCTATGTCTCCCTAAGATTGAAGCAGAGAGAGAAAAAAAGTCTCACATACATTATACATCCACGATAAGGAGCATAATGTATGTTGTTCAATGTACTTGACCGGTGTAGCACACGCTTTAAGTATTACAAGCTATTTTCAAGCTAACCCTAGTGAAAGTCAATGGCATCCATGAAAACAATCCTTAAGTACTTAATAAGAACTAAGGATTTTTTTTAGTATAAGTAGTAGAGAATTGAAGCTAGAAAGATTTTTGGATTCTAGTTTCCAATTCAATGAAGATGACCTTAAATTCACTTTCAAATTTATATTTTACCTCCATGGAGGTGCTGTAAGTTGGAAAAATTTCAAACAAGATACCACGGTTGACTTCACTACTAAGGTGAAATATATTTAGCTTCTGAAACCATAAAAGAGGGTGTTTAGATAAAAAAAACTTCACCTAAGAGTTAGATATAGTGCTTAGCATTGGAGAGCTAGTAGTTATCTATTGTGACAACAATGGAGTGTTGCCCAAGCAAAAGAGCCAAGATCTCATCAATGATCCCAGCATATTTTGAGGTACTATCATTTTATCCATGAGATCATTGATAGAGGAGACATTCAAGTGGAGATGGTATTCTTGGAAGAGAATATAGTGGATCTACTTACTAAACCCCTAATATGTAAAGTCTTTGAAGGATATCTTGAGAAGATAGGCTTTACGATTATGGGGAATTGGCTTGAGGGCAATTGGGAAATCATTGGAATAGTGCCTCACAACTAATTATAAATGGTGTGTAATATTACTCCATTTGTGAGACAATCTTAATTGAATGATATTCTTATTAAATAGTTGTCTTTATCTTATGCTTTTATACTTCACTTGTATTTGGTTGAAGCTCCTAAATTAAACAACACTATGGGACGTGGTCACACATATGATGGTGATCATAAAATAAGTCTCTAAGGTCATGATTTTAAATATTCTAGCTCGTAGAATCTTATGAGAAAGGACATCTAAAATTTGGATAGACTTGCAATAATTATGTATATTCCAAGGGATTGGATACTACCCCATTTTGTGAGCAATCCATATTAAGCATAGATGCATGTTAGTGGGTACTTGTTAGAGAACAAGTTCACTAATGGCCCACCAAGAGAATCCATTAGATAGCTATGGTGGCAAGTTCTCAAGCTTACGATAGTACATATAATTAATTATTGGACTTGAGGATCCATAGTAACCTTCTGTTTAGGTCTTTATACTTTTACTTTCCCCCGACTACGTAATGAGTCATCAAAGGTTGAGATTGGGCATGAGCTACTTAAGCATGGAAGTTTGTGAAATCTAAGATAGGATTCATTTCCTTATACGGAAAAGGAGTTTTCCAAAGTTGAGGTTAAAAAGAAAAATTGAACATAGGATGTAGAGATATTGTTATTGAGGCTATTAGACAGTTAATAAATATCTCACTATAGGCCTCTTTCGGAAGATAGGACACAGAAGGATCGTATTTGCACGATAGGCGTAAGCTATAATGGTTCATCAAGAAATAATTCATTCATCCAATTAGTTAGGCTTTATAAGCTTGTTGCTAGACATTGACCATGGAGATTGGATACTCTTCAATTAATAGAGATTAATTAAAAGAGTTACTAGTTTAAATGAGTATAAATTAATGTGAATATTTCAATAGGCAAAATATCACAATAATTTCTGAGCCTATATCCAATTAATGAATGAACCAAATAGGTCACACACAAAAGCCTAAGGAATCTCTTATTTGATATGAGAGATTTTCTAAAGAGTTAGAAAATCAAGTGCTAGGTGTTCTTCGAGAGAAATGGTTGATTAATTTCAATTGATCATTTTTGCTTGATTAATTTAAGTGTTAAATTAATCAAAATAATTTAAAGAGTTAAATTAAGCTAATTAAAGTAAGGTGTTAATTTACTTGGTGTCATATGATAATTAATTAGTCAAGTTAACTTAAAAAGTTGAGTTAACTCTAATTAACTTAAAGAGTTAAGTTAAATTAACAAAATTAATTAGTTAATTTAATTAAATTTGGGAATTTAAGTTTTGGAGGAAAATTAAATGGAATAGTTCATTTGAATTATGCAAGTTGGCACGTTGGCACGTTGGCCAATGTGCATGGAAGGTGTGATGGAAGTATCCACAAGCTTCCATCCCCTCCTATAAATAAGCATATGGTTGGCCAGTTGTACTTGGTTGGCATTCCTCACATTTTTCCTTCAAAAGTGTGGTATAATTCATATGTCGAAAAACTACACCAAAATTCTCTCCTCCTTTTTCTTCTCCAAAGACTGCCACTCCTATCATCTCCATCATCCTCTTTTCTCTTGCAAAGTGAGGTTGACTGAGAGCTTATCCTAGGTGCGTGGACTTAACATTAGAGGTTCAACACTTGGGGAACTCAGAAATTCATTGGTGAATATTTGTAGCTGCTTTTGGTGGATTATCTAGACAATCTAGAGGCTGATTTTTACAATAATTTTTTAGCACAACCTTGCTATTCCAGAGATGAAATAGTATGCCAATTGTTTTTTTTTTTTTTTGGAGCCTTAAAAGGGGGGCAATTGGATCAAATCATATGTGTTTGTAGATCATCCATTGAAAGACTACTTAGAGTAATATGGTTGATTCCTTTGAATTCTTTCATCAAAAGTAATGTTTTACCCTCTAATCCTCATTTAATATATGATTTCGATCCTTAGGAAGGAGATGATTATTTTTTTTACCTATTTTGGTTTTAATATTTAGATCCCAATCCATCTTTATCTTTTGAAAAATGGAAAAAGGGACCAAGATAGCCCTGAGGCGACCTTGATGCACTGCTACCCACAGCACCCCGCCTAGGTGTGCACACACACTTGTTACCTGTTGAGTTAGGTAACCTGGGTGGTAGCTTGCACCAAGCTCCCTAGAGGCTAGTTTGATCCCTTTTTTGTGTAGTTTTGTGCATTAAACTTCATGGATACCTTTATGACTCAAATTCACACAATTTTGACAAATTTCTAGATCTAAGCATTTTTAAAAAAATGAAAACTTAAAAGTATTCAAAATGCTTTGAAAATCAAATCTAAGGAAAAATCAACATTTTTCAAACAATATCAAGAAACTCCAATCTAATTGGATCCAAAAATAGCCAAAACACCTTAAAGCTATAATCAACATGCTATATCAGCATGTATCATCATCTAATGCTAAATCAACATTTAACATCATAAAATAAGAATCAAAACTCATGCCAACATATGAATTAAATATTAAACTCATATTGATATATTTCAATTCAACACATCAAGAGCTATATGCTTTATCTCCAAACTCTCAAATTCATCAGTTGAATCAAGAATTTAGAGATTTAGAATCAATCCATCGCATGAATTAACTTAACTAAATTCTAATTTAGATATAAAGATGGCTCTAATACCACTTAAATAAAGGAGATAGACAAAGATCCATAATTAAAACCAAATTAGAGGCAAAATTAACTTGCGATCTCCAATCTAAGGATCAATCAATATGTTATAAACTAGGATTTGGAAGCAAGAAAGTTACTTTCAAAGAACATCAATGCAACAATGTAGATCTTCCTCTTGGACTCTTCCAAAGTAAGATAAATATTCTCCACTTCAAGGATCAAGTTCACCACACCAATGGCTCCTTAATGCAGCAAAGTTTTCTTACCAAAAGACCTCCAAAATAGCCTCAAAATGGCCAAAAAATAGGAGGAAAAATCAGCTTCAAAGTTGCCCAAAAATCTTCCAAAAATTGGCTACCAATGAAAGGTCAAACTCTAAATCTTAGCTCCCCAAGTGTGAAGCCTCTAATGGTGATGAAACGGGGAAATATCCAACCCCTTGGATTTTGCATCATTAGTGTAAGTCTATCTGACTTTTAGATGTCCATTCTCATAAGATTCTATTACTTAGAATATTTAAAATGATGACCTTAGAGACTTATTTTATGATCACCATGATATGTGTGACCAAGTCCCATAGTCTTGTATGATTTAAGGGCTTCAACCACATACAAGTGAAGTATAAAAAGCATAAGATGAAGATGGTCATTTTATAAAAGATACCATTCAATTAAGATTGTCTCACAATTGGAGTAGTTTTTACACCTTAATTCTAATTAGCTGTGGGGCTCTATTCCAACAATCTCCCACTTTCCATAAAGCCAATTCTGCATTGCCTTTAAGCCTATCTTCTCAAAATGTCCTTTAAAGACCTTACACGATGGGTTTTAGTTGGTGGAGCTACCATATTTTCTTTTAAAGATATTCTCTTCACTCAGATGTCACCTCTATTAATGATCTCATAGATGAAAAGATAACACCTCAAAATGTTCTTAGATCAATGATGAGATCTTAGTTCTTTTGCTTGCACAACAGCTCCATTGTTGTCACAAGAGATAATTACTGGCTCTGTAATGCTGGGCACTACATTTTACGTTGGATGAAGTTTTTCATCCAAACACCTTCTTTCATGGTTTTTGAATCCATAATATATTTTTCCTCAATAGTAGAATCGATTGTGGTGTCTTGCTTGGAACTCTTCCAATTTATAGCACTACTATTGAGGTAAAATATAAATCATGAGGTGAATCTAAGGTCATCTTCATCGAATTAGAAACTAAAATCCAAAAACCCTTCAAGTTTCAATTCTCGATTGCCGTATACCAAAAATAATTCTTTAGTTCTTCTTAAGTACTTTGACATTGCTTTGATGGTGGTCTAGTGACTTTCACCTGGATCGGATTGAAAATGACTTATAACACTTAGAGCATGCACTATATCCAATCTAGTACATTGAATGGCATACATTATGCTCCCTATAGTGGATGCATAAAGTATGTGGGACATTCGTTCTCTCTCATCTTCAATCTTGGGGGCCATAGACTTGAAGAGATGAAGACCATATCCTATAAGAAGGAATCCTTCCTTAGATTCTTCTTTATTAAACCTCTTTAGTATTTTATCAATGTATGTTGTTTGAGAGAGCCTCAACATCCTCTTTGAAATATCTCTATAGATTCATATTCGCAATACATAGGATGCATTTCCCAAATTCTTCATGGAGAATTGTGAAGATAAGCATACTTTAGTACGCTTTAACCTTTCTTTCTCATTCCCAATGAAAAAAATGTCACCGATATAAAGCATAATAAGCTAAATTGAACTCCCATTAGCTTTTTTATACATACAAGGCTCATACACATTTTTTGATGAAGCCAAATGATTTGACTGTTTTATCAAAACTTATGTTCCAACCATGGGATACAAACTTAAAATGTTCTTACGTATGTAGTCATTGAGTAATTTAAGCTGTTGACAGAGAAGAATTTTGATCTCAGTCTACTGTAAATAAATGCTAAAGTAGATTAGTTAATTTTTGATTGGCTTACATCCTAGTCGTAGGTCTTCGACTCTCCCATGATCTGAGATGGCATCTTCTTCGTAATCAAGCCAAGGCAGGGGATATCTATTCTTAGAGGAAGCAACTTTAAAGACATGCACTGGCTCCAAAATTGCGTCCGGTGCCCTTTTCTTTTCTATTTTATCGATAGGGGGCTTGAGGGACTCTGAAAAGAAAAGTCAGGCAATCGCAACTCTTGTGTTAGCTTCAATCCAATAAGCAAGGCTGCAGACCTTTGGAGTTTGCAAACCTTTTGCCCACTCCCTTTAGGTGTAAAACCTTGTGGCTAATTTATATAGATTTCTTTTTCAATATTCCCATTGAAGAACGAGAATTTCATCCATTTTCCAAATCTCACAATTGTAGTAAATAGCTATGGCAAACATAATCCTAATGGACTTAGACATAGCAACTAGTGAAAAAGTTTCCTTGAAGTCAATACTATTTCTTTGAGTAATCTTGTATGATTTAAGGGCTTTAACCAAATACATGTAAAGAATCATAAATGCGCTGGAATATTTAAAATCATGACTATAGAGACTTGTTTCATGATCTCCATCATATGTGTGACCAAATTCTGTAGTCTTGTATAATTTAAGGGCTTCAACCAAATGTATATGAAGAATGTAGTCATATGTAGTGCTAGGATCCAATTATCAAAGCATAAAATGCCAAAATAAATAGGCTACATAATTGGATCTAAACATGCAATAGATTTAGATTTGGTATGAGGATTACTTTGAATTGCTCAAAATCCAAGGAAACTAGGAAAATGACTTCTATTCCTTAAATCTATCTCCTAGCAGCATAGCAGTTTTCTAGCAATTTTTGCCTAAGCAAATTATTTTTTCTCTAGTTGAAAATTTAACAAGAATTCACCAGCATCTTGATGGATCTACTGTAGAAAATTTAGTTGGAACAGAAAATGAGAAAGATCTCTAGAAATGCCTCCAAGTAACTTCCTAAATAAAGGATCTCCAAAAGACTAGCAATCCAATTGTCTTGCCTCTAATGATAAGATCCACACATTAATGCACAATCTAATTCTCCTCAATGTTATTTGGAGAAAAAGTAGGAGAAATGCAAGAATGAAGTCTTGATTTGGAGGTAAGAGATTGAGAAAAGTGAAGTTTCAACACATAAGGCAATACTTAGGAAATTGGAAAGAAAATGGGAGAATCTACTCTTAGATCTAAATTGCTTGCAATTCACAGCAAGTGGCCACCTCTTTCACACTCTATATCTATATATAAAGAGAGAATGGTGTGATGCCAAGATGGCACCACACCTTCTTCAAGTTGGTGCCATTTTGCTTGCAAGTTGGCAAGCATGTGAATTTTGTGTGCATCTAAATTTCATCTCATAAAATGTCTTCCAAATAAATTCTAATGCCACACTAAATGAACTCTTCATTTGAATTTTTCCTCCAAAATTAATTTTTTATTTTAATTAAACTAAACACTTTAATTTAATTAATTTAACTTTGACTTAACTCTTAAGTCAATTTGCTTAACTCCTTGAGCTAGTAATTGTTAACTTAACTCCTTAAGTTAACTTGACCAATTGATAGTGATGTGGCACCAAATAAATAACTCCTTAATAATTGGTCTTAATTTAATTCCTTAAATTAATTAGATCAATTTAAAAATTAAATTAATCGAGCTAAAATAACTACAAATTGCATCAACCATTTACTTACCAAATCGATCATCAAGGAATATTTCTGACTCATAAAAAATTTCCCTTCATCAAGTAGGATTTGCAATTTGCTTTTATATGTGACTCATCAAGTTCTACCATTCATTGGAAATGAGCTCACAACTCTTTGTGACTTATAAACTGTCAAATATTCACATTAGTTTAAACTCCTTTAAACTAATGAGTCATTTTAATTAATCTCCATTAATTGAAAAATACCCAATCTTCATGGTCGATGTCAAACCTCAACCTATGGAGCCCAACTAATTGACCAAAATAAATACTTTTGAAGAACTATTTTAGCTTTATGCGTACCATGCAAATACAAGTCCTTCCATCTCTTATCTTATGAAAGAGGCCTAGGGCAAGATATTTGTTGGCTCTCTAATGGTCTTGATTCTATGTTTCTATTCCCAATGTTTGATTCCACTTTATGGCCTCATCCTTGGAAAACTCCTTTTCCAAATTGTTATACTACATTGCACAAACATTTTTTGAAATTGATTATTATAGAATACATAGGAGATATACTTGCTTTTTATAATGACGAGGAGTCAGATCCCATATTGGATCTCACAAACCCCCATGTCTAAATAGTTTATACCCAAACGACTTGCTATGTGGCTAAGAAAGAGTTAAAGAATGAGGCCCTAAACACAAGGTTACCATGGATCCTTAGGTCAAAGGACTAATTATATGTACTAGTATAAGCTGGAGAACTTGTCACTACCGACTTGTCACTTTAGCTATCTAGTGGATTCTCTAGGCGGGTCTTTAGTGAACTTTTTTCGTAACAAACATCTACTAAAATGTACCCATATCTCATATGGCTTTGTTTATGAAATGGAGTGATATCCAACCCTTGGATTTATACATCGTTAGTGTAAGTCTATCTGAATCTTAGATGTCCTATCTCATAAGATCCTACAATTTGAAAGATTTAAAATAACGATCGTGTAAGACTTATTTTATGATTACCACCCAGTGCGTGACCAAGTCCCATAGTTTTGTATGATCTAAGGGCTTCAATCAAATACCAGTGAAGTAAATATAAGCATGAAGGTGAAAATGATACACACCAATTTAATTGGCTGCAAGGCATTATTCTAATAATAGTGCCTTATTCTTGATTTTTTTCATAGCCTCAAGGCTAGTAGAAGGTGAACATGAAGGTAGTCTATCGTGGAGCTTAGGAATAAAGAATATGAAGGATGTAATATTGCAAGGATCCAAAATAATTATCAAAATTAAAGCAAAATTAAACTTGTAATATCATAAACTAAGGATATTATTTTATGCCTTAGTTAAGGATTTAGATCAAGAGAAAGTACCTTAATAAGAAGGAGATCTTTCACTAGAACTTTTTCTAGGAAAGATCAACCACTCCTTTTTTTTGGATCTTCTTCTCCATACCTTAACCAGGTTGCCGGTCAAAATTTTCCTCTAAAAACCATCTTCAATTGAAGAAACTTGTTCACCAACACTTGGCACTACACTTGTTATGGCTATAAAGTTGATTCACACACTTAGATACACTCTAGATCCTTGCTCAATTGCTAGAACTTGATGAGGAAAAAGAAGAAAGAATGGAGATGGTGTGAGGAAGTCCGAAAAGAGATAGTGGTTGGAGAGAATCTGAGGAAGAGGTTTTTCTCAACACATAGGGCAACCTCTTTTAGAAGGGAAAAATGAGAGCACAAGCCAACCATGATGTATGGTTGATGGTGTGTTTATAGTGTGACTTGGATGCTCCTAGAAGCATCCATGACATTATCAACATACCTTGCCAACTAGTATGCCTATTTGCATGCTTAATTGGATTTCAATTTCTAAAATTAAAATGCCAACTCAGTATGTTAAAATGGACTCAGCCATTTTAATATTTCCTTCAAAATTAGATTCTTTTGCTAATTAAAGTAAATTAACTTCTTAATTTAATTAGATTAACTTAACTCTTTAAGTTAATTAAATCAACTTAATACCTTAAGTTGACCTTAACTAATTAAATTGTCATGTGGCATAATTAAATTAATACCTTAAATTAATTAGTCTAATTTGACTCTTAAATTAATTTGATTAATTTAATAATTAAATTAATCCAGCCATTGTGACCAACTCTTAATTACTTAATTTTGTCTCTTCCAAACTTGACCACTTTAATTATCTAACTATTTAGATAATTTCTCCACTCTATTAATTAGAGTGATCTAGACTTTTGTCTACAACCTTTTAGGTTCACCAATTGATCAGATGTGGGCTAATAATATTTTTACATGCCAATCTTAATAGTTCCCCACAACCTATTAAGATTGGCATGTAAAAACTACTCCAATTGTGAGACAATCTTGATTGAATAATATTTTTTATAGAATCTTTATCTTATGCTTTTTATAGTTCACTTTCATACAAGACCAAGGACTTAGTCACAATACGATGGTGATCATGAAATAGGTCTCTAAGGTTATAATTTTAAATATTCCAAGTCATTGAATCTTGTGAGAAGAGGTATTTAAGATTCAAATAGACTTGCATTAAAGATGCATACTTCAAGGGGTTGGATATTGCCCCATTTTATGGGCAATCTATGTTAGATATGGATGCATATTAGTGGGTGCTTTTTAGAAAACAAGTTGACTGAAGGATCGCTCAGAGAATCCACTAGATAACGTAGTGGAAAGTTGTTAGTGAAGAATTCTCAAAGCTTATGATAGTGCATATAATTAGTCCTTTAACTTGTGGATCTATAGTAACATTGTGTTTAGGTCCCTATGCTTTGACTTTTCCCTGACTACATAGCATGCCATCTGGGGTTTAGATTGGGCATAAGTTAGTTAAACATAGAGGTTTGTGAGATCCAAGAAGGGATCCATTTCTTCATTGTTGTGATGAACGAGTGTATCTCTTATATATTCTATAATGATCGATTCCAAAAAATCCTTGCACAAGGTAGTATGACAATTTGAAAAATATGCTTTCCAAAGTTGAGGTCATAAAGTGGAATCGAACATTGGATGTAGGGACATAGCTATTGATGCTATTAAGGGAGTTGACAAATATCTTGCTTTAAATTTCTTTCGGGGGATAGAAGATGAATGGATCATATTTGCATAGTAGACAAAAGCTATAGTGGTTTATCAAGACATAATTCATTCATCCAATTAGTTGGGCTCCATGGGCTAGTTGCTAGACATCGACCATGGAGATTGTGTATTCTTCAATTCATAGAGATTAATTGAAAGAGTTATTAGTTTAAATAAGTTTAAACTAATTTGAATATTTTAATATTCAAAATATCACAAAGAGTTTTGAGCACATGTCCAATGAATTGATGAGCCTAATGGGTCATACACAAAACTTTAAGGAAACTCTTATTTGATAGAAGTAATTTTCTAAAGAGTTAGAAAATTCAAAATAGGCATTTGTTCCTAAGGATAGAAAACAAGTTGACTAATTGCCAATTGGTCATTTTGGCTTGATCAATTTAGGTACTAAATTAATCAAATAATTTAGAGAGTTAAATTAGGTCAATTAAATTAAGGTATTAATTTAATTGGTGCCATATGGCATATTAATTGGTCACATTAACTTAAGAAGTTAAGTTACCTCAATTAACTTCAAGAGTTAAGTTAATTTAACTTAAGGAGTTATGTTAAATTAAATAAATTAAAGTGTTAATTTAATTAAATAGGGAATTCAAATTTTGAAGGGAAATCAAATGCAAGTTGGCATTTCAATTTATGAAACGGAATGAAATGTAAATGCAAATTCAAGCTAAATGAAGATTTAGCAAGTCGGCAAGTTGTCTCATGTGTGAAAGGTGTGATGGAGGCCTCCAAAGGCTTCCATCCCCTCATATAAATAAACATATGGCTGGTCATAGGGTCATAATTCATGCTCTCACTTTTTTCCTCCAAAAGGTAGTATAAGTCATATGTTGAATAACTACCTCCTAAATTCCCTCGTCCATCTCTCCTCCTCCAAAATCCACCAACCTCCATCTTCTTCTTCATCCTATATTCTCTAGCGAAGAGTGTGTGGCTTGAGAGACCTTCCTAGGTGTGTGGACTATGCATTAGAGGCTTCACGCTTGGGAAGCTTAGGATTGGTGATTGAACCACTTTTGAGGCAAATTTTTGTGCTTCTTTGGGTGATGATTTGGAGCTATGTTTCTTCCATTTCAGTAATCTAAGAGGCTGTATTGGTGGTGATTTTTGATGCAAAAATTTCTGAATTTTGGAGGCTTTGGTGAGGAGAAATCGGAACAAGGTAAAGAAGTTTGTTGATCTTCATTTGGAGATATCCTTTTGGATATCTACTTGATTCCTTTGATTCTTTCATCAAAGGTAATTTTTCAGCCTTTAAATCTTAATTTAAGGCATGTATATAGATCTGTGGGATGAAGATAACTAGTTTAATTTTTCCCTAGTTTGGCTTAAATTTATATATCCTAGTGTGTATCTCCTACCTTCAAGTGGCATCAGAGCTATCTTCATGCCCAAGTTAGGATATAGTTTAAGAAGAGAACGTATGTCCTTATTGAAAGTCCACTGAATACTATTGGTGATGATGCCAATGACGAGGCTTGCGAAGCATTCAGAAAAAATAGGTAGATGATGATCTTCAAACTCATTACCTCATTATGGCATCAATGTCCAATGAAATCCAAAAATCTCATGAAAACATGAAGAGTGCTTTTGAGATTCATATGCACCTATAAGATTTGTATGGAGTGCAATCTAGACATGAATGTTACACGTTGTTTAAAGAGCACTTTAGGACAAGAATGATTGAAGGGGCTAGTGTTTAGGACCACAACCTTAAGTGAAGGAAGAGGACATGCTAGGATCCATAAAATTTGCAAAAATGATGCAAAATTAACCAACACGTCCTCTACCCAAGGATCTATTCTAAGCCTCAAAATTGGATTAAAAATATGGAGAAAAGTTACCTTAATCTTGAAATTGGTGGGCAACTAGAAGATCGAACCATGGAACACTTTCCAAGCAAGGAAATCACCTTTTTTCTCCAAGGATCAAACTCCTCTATAATGGGCAGCCTTCACGAAAACCTTTTTTGACAACAACTCCTTTAAGATGTGCTAAGATAGGTGACAAAATAGCAACCAAAGTGCAAAAACTGCCAGTGGCAAAAATCATCAAAACTGGCAATAAACTTGGAAGATCTTAATTCACCACTTTAAAGCTCATCAAATGAGAAGTCTCTAAGCTAGTCCACACACCCAAAATCACTCTCTATCCTCTCTCAATTAGCTAGATATGTGAGGAGGATGAAGAAGAAAGTATGGGAAAGTTATTAGAGAGAATCTAAAGCGTGGTTTCTCTCAACACATGAGATCACCATATAAATGGGAGGAAAATTGCAGCTGGAAATTAGCACCATATGGCTAGCCATGAAGTGGGTTATATATTGTGGGATGGAAGATTGGGGAAGATTCTATAGCACAGACGTCACAGTGCCACCTAGGATGTCAACTTGCAAGTCAAGTTGCAATTATAATTTCTCAAAATTAAAAATGCCAACTCATTAATTTAATTGGACTCTTCCATTAAATTTTCCCTCCAAAAATATATTTCCTCACTAATTAAATTAACTACTTAATTTAATTAATTTAACTTAACTCCTTAAGTTAATAAAAATCAACTTAATCCTTTAAGTTGACTTTGACTAATTAAAGTTGTTACATGGCACTAATTAAATTAACTCTTTTATTTAATTAGTCTAATTTAGCTCTTAAAATTATTTTGATTAATTTAATACTTAAATTAATCAAGCCAAAGTGATCAATTGTTCATTTGTCATATTGGTCTCTCTCTCCAATAAACTTGATCACCTCAATTATCTAACTCCTTAGATAATTTTTTCATTCAAGTGAGTATTTTAGACTTTTGTGTGTGACCCTTTAGGTTCACCAACTCATTAGACATGGGCTCATAACTCTTTGTGATATTTTGAATGTTAAAAATATTCGAATTAGTTTAAACACCTTTAAACTAATAACTCTATCAATAATCTCTATTAATTGAAGAGTACCCAATCTCCATAGTTGATGCCTAGCATAAGCCTATGGAGCCTAAAAAATTGGATGAATGAATTACTTAGAGGTGAATCATTCCTATTTACAATTGCTATGCAAATATAGTCCATTCGTTTCTTATCTCCTAATAGTGGCCTAGGATAAGATATTTGTCAGCCCCATAATAGCCTTGGTAACTATGTATCTATTCTTGATGTTCGATTCCCATGATGACCTCATCTTTGAAAAATTCCTTTTTGAAATTGTCATATCATCTTACGTAAGAATTTCTTAGAATCAATCATATTACAATACATAGAAGATCAACTTGTTTTTCACTGACGGGCGAAATGAATCCCATCTAAAAACTCACCAAACTCTATACTTAAGTAGCTTGTGCCCAACCTAAGCTCTGAGTGACCTGCTATATGGTCAGAGCAAAATTAAAGCACAAAGACCCAAATACAAGGTTATTGTGGAACCTCAAGTTAAATAACTAATTATTTGCATTATCACAAGCTAGAGAACTTGCTACTACCAACGTGACACTATGGCTACCTCATGGATTCTCTAAGTAGGCCTTCACTAAACTCGTTCTTTAGTATACGCCCACTAACATGCATTCATGTCTAACATAGATTGCCCATGAAATAGGGTGCTAATATCCAACTCCTTGGAGTACACATCGTTAGTGCAAGTCTATCCAAATCCTTGATATCTCATTCATGACCATAGAGACTTGTTTCATGATCACCATTATATGATGACCAAGTCCCATGGTCTTATATTATCTAGGGGCTTCAACCAAATGCATGTGAAGAAATAATAAATGCACAAGATAAAGATAGCCATTTTATAGAATATCATTTAATCAAGATTGTATCATAAGAGGAATAGTTTTGCATGCCAATCTAATTAGTTTACAGGGCACTATTCCAACAATCTCCCACTTACCTTAAAGCCAATTTCCCATAGCCTTCAAGACCATCTTCTCAAAATATCTTAAAGGATTTTTTTTGCTTTTAGGGGTTTAGATAGTAGATTTACTATATTATCTTCTAAGGCTACTTTATCCACTTAAATGTTATCTCTATTAATGATCTCATGGATCAAATGATATTATCTCAAAATATGCTTAGATCATTCATGAGATCTTAGCTCATTTGCTTGTGAAATGGTTCCATTGTTGTCACAAAAGACAACTATTGGCTTTTGTAAACTAGGGACTATATCTAACTCTTAGACAAAATGTTTCATCCAAACACTTTTGTTTGTAGTATCTGATGCTGCAATATACTCAGCCTCGATGGTGGAATCAGCCTTACTATCTTGTTTGGAACTCTTCCAACTCACAGCACCACTATTAAGGAAAAATATAAATTTGAAGGTAGATTTTAGGTCATCTTCATTAGATTGGAAACTAGAATCCGAAAACCTTTCAACTTTTAATTCTCTATTCTTGTATACAAGAAATAAGTCCTTAGTTCTTCTCAAGCACTTAAGGATTGTTTCCACAGCTTTCTAGTGACTCTCACTGGAATTAGATTGGTAGCAGCTCATAACACTTAGAACATGAGCTATATCCAGTCTCATACGTTGAACGACATATATTATGCTTTTAATAGTGAGTGTATAAGGCATGGGTGACATTTTTTCTCTCTCATCTTCAATCTAAGGGGCCATAAACTTGGAGAGATAAATGTCATGTCCCATTTAGAGGTATCCTCTCTTAGATTTTTCTAGACTAAACATCTTTAGTATCTTATCAATGTACATTGATTGAAAGAGCCCCAACATCCTCTCTGATCTATCTATCTCTATAGATTCACATTCCCAATATAAAGGACACCTCTCCTAGATCCTTCATGGAGAATTTTGAAGATAAACATGCCTTGGTACACTCTAGCGTCTCTTTCTCATTCCCAATGAGAAGAATGTTATCGACATAAAGTGCAATAACTGTATTGAACCTACTAGCCTTTTTATACACATATGGTTCATACACATTTTTTATAAACTCAAATGATTTAACTGTCTTATCAAAATATTTGTTTCAACTTTGGGATGCTTGTTTTAGGCCATAGATAAATTTTGGGAGTTTGCAAACCTTTTGGTCACTCGTTTTTAGTATAACATCTTATGGTTACTCCATGTAAATTTCTTCATCAATGTTTCCATTGAGAAAGGGTTTAAGGTTCATAGTAAAGCAACTATGGTAAGAATAATCCTAATGGACTTAGGTATGGCAACTGGAGAAAAGGTTTCCTCAAAATCAATACTGGGTCTTTCAATGTAACCTTTTACCATTAGTCCATCCTTAAAGGTTGTTACCTCCCCCACGAACTCTTAGCTTATGCTTATAGATGTACTTGCAACCAATGGGTATTATACCCTATAATGGATCTACCAATGTCCATATTTTATTGGAGTACATGGAGTCCATTTCAAATTTCATAGCCTTAAGCTAATAACCTGAATCTATGTCAGACATAACGTCCAGATAGGTCCTTGAATCACTATCCATTTGCCCCATCTCATGAAGGAATTTGAACCTTTTAGGTTGCTTTTTGATTTGGTCTAACCTTATAGGATATTATATGTTAGGCTTGTTATGCTCTCTTGTATCTATCGCTTGTGGGGTAGAATGATCGTCTTAAACTTTATCAAGTTTAACAACAATGCCATTTCTATCTAATAGAAACTTCTTTTCCAAAAAGGTGGTATTTTTTGAAACAAACACATTTTGTTCTAAAGGATCATAAAAATAATAACCCAAAGACTCTTTTAGGTATCCCACAAACTTGCACAAGGAGAATCTCATATCTAACTTGTCTTCCCTAGTCTCTTGACATAGGTGGGAGAGCCCCAAACTCTTAGATAAGAGTAAGAGGATGTTTTGTCAAACCATATCTCATGCGGTGTTTTTAGCACAAACTTTGAGGGTGCTACATTTAGTAGCCTTTCCCCTATCGCAAGGGCATATCCCTAAAAGGAGATAAAGAATTGGTAAAGCTTATCATGGAATGTACCATGTCTAACAAAGTATGGTTTCTTCTCTTGGGTGCTCCATTATGTTGGGGTATGCCGGGTGGAGTCTATTATGAGATAATCTCGTTTTCTCTTAAATAACCTAAGAATTTGACATTTAAGTATTCATCTCCTCAATCCGATTAAAGAGTTTTAATACTAAGTCCTAATTTTTTTCCAACTTTATTCTTATATTCTTTGAACTTTTCAAAAACTTTGGAATTGTATTTCATAAGATACACATGTCCAATCTGAGTGAAGTCATCGGTGATGGTATGGAATATGAATAGCCTGCTCTTGCACTAACTTTTAGTAGCCCACATACGTCCATATGGATCAATTCCAAAGGACTTGTAGATCTCTCTGTTTGTTCTACAAAAAAAGTCTTGGTCATTTTTCATTTTAAACAAGATTTACAAATAGGTAGATCCTCTAATTCACTAACATTTTATGATTTGAGGGATACTAACTTGTTCATGCTATTCTTGAAAATATTTCCAAGTCTTACATGCCAAAGGTATGCATTTTTGGGTTTATCTAATTTTTTTGTGTTATTTTATTGAATGTGCATTGGTGATGATGAAGAACTTAAAATGTATAATCCTTTATACATTGTACCAATGGTATACTAAGGTACATAACAAGGAGTTTGTAGAAGCTTTAGAATCTCTTAAGTTTATCCTATTTTTTGCCTTTGACTTTGGATGGAACTCTTACTCCTTAGGCAAGCGGTGGATCATATCCCTATCACTAAGATTTATTCTTCTTTTTATTCTTTGTAAACAAATTACAAAGATGAGAATCACATGCAATATCAAATATCCATAGGGAAGAATTTATCCTTAGGTGTACTTCAATAAACAACTCACCCTACCTTAAGGTAACACGGTGATCATTGAACTTGAGCTTCTAATGACCCAATATGCCACAATAGAAATAAGTTGCATCCTTCTATCCTCAATAATCTTCTTAACTCCACCAGATGCCTTAAATATTTATTTCATCTTGAAAAAAAAAGTCTTTCTACTTTCTCCCCCTTTTTCTACTTACCTTTAAGGCATTTAAAGTGAGAAGAGAAAGGAATCATTAGAGGTTTGCCCTTGTCATGGTTGTCTCCACCTAGATGAACACTTTAGTTAAATAAACTCGACAAGGATGAGATGATCAAATTCCCATAGCAATCATTGTCTATCACTATGTCTAAGTTGAAGAACTTCTCAACAAGTCTAACATATTTAGACCATAGTCGAGGACATATGGTCTCTATCATCCTAGCTTGAAAAATCTCCTTTGACAACATCAACCTCTCACACCTTGTTTGCTATACAACTTTTGCAAGCAATTGACCAGGGTGTGTTTCATGTGTTTGTGGGACTTTTAAAGCTGATAGATTCCATCATGAGATAATCATCTAAGAGCTGATCCTCAACCTTTTTCATGACATTTCACGTGTCTCTTGATCCGCATTAATCCTTATGGGATTATGAACACCTTGATATAGGACATATATCTGTTTCTTGAAATCTAGAACGAGTTTGAGATTTAGTCAATCATAGTAGTTTAGCCCGGTTAGTTTATTGGTTTCCAATATAATGCTTAGTGGACTTTTAGCCATTTTTGAGATTTCTCAAATTTACATGAGTGAAAAAGAGAACGTAAGCATTTGATTGAATTTGATATTGAAAACATAGTTATGGTCTTTCAAGCATATTTTGCTCCCACTATTTTATCAAATTCCTTACCCTCTTAGGAATTCAGAAAATCATATTTCCTAGTAAGAATCAAGGTCCAAAGGCATCACTTGTAGACCCACAACTTGTGAGACATCTACTCATGATCCTAAGGTAGGCAATAATTGCCAATTTTATCTCTATGCAACCCTTGATGTATTTTACTTCACTTTTCATATAGACCTACAATTCATACGACATCTATACTACTAGGTGTTAAGTTGGACCTACCAATCAATCTTTAATTTAAATTCAACCATGATCATTTCACGGCTCATTAGATAATGTCATGGAAAATTTAAATTACAGTGTATCTTATGCCTAGGTAGTGATCATAGATTTCTTTTAATAATGAATCCCATGATTTGTGAGCCAACACTAAATTAAGGTGGCATCTCATGTCACTTGCCTAATGATAGAAGCCTTGGATTATTAAATCTGATTTAATTTTGTCCAATTTGACTTAATATTTTGATGAACTTAAACCTCTCTAAGCTGAAGGATTTTCTTGCTTGGAAGATCTCATCAACTTTTATCTTTACTTATTTTGGTTCTTCATCATAACCATACATCACATACATCAATAGGATAAAGAAAGCATAAATAAGTAAATGAACCTAGCATGTGTCTAAGGTGGGATGGCCATGAGCCTAAACAAAGTAGTGTACCTAAAGCCAAGGTGCACTACTTAGTTGATTTTAGGTGAATTGATTAAATAAATAAATCCTATCTATTATATGAATATATCACATACATTCATTGGTCTTCACGCCTCCTTGATCATCTTGGCCTCCTCTGCCTCCTTGCAACAATTTACAAGAGAGTAAATAAAATCTCTCTCCTAGAGTTCTACTCTCATAACATCTACAAGATAGAAAAACAAGAGGCGTGCAAGCCCCATTTAATACTACTCATTCAATCAACATTGAACATTAATAAAACCAAATTAAAGGCTTATGTTTATCCCCTTTCTTCCATCATCCATTCAACAGTTAAATGAATATTAATTGACGTTCAATCCATCAATTAAGTGCTTATCACATAAACAATTAATTAGGGGAAAAAATAAGCATAACTTTTATGTATCTCATTTTTGTAACAACTTGAAGTGCATACTTACATTTGATCATAAAAGCAAGCAAAAATGTCCAACATAATCATGAGCACTTACAAAATAGTTGTGCATCAAAAGTGTATGGAAAAATCAAGTTTATGAGGGCAAAAATATACAAAATAGCAAACTAGTCATGCCATTGTAGCCTTAAGTGAGCCAACTACCAGGCCGGCTACCCAAGCAAACTACACATGTGCTATAATGCCTATGCTGCGCAGCCAAGTGCTGTCCGCCAGTAGGGCCCTACCACAAAGCGCCTAGGCTATTATTTTTCCTGTTTTGCTATTTTGCCATCCCAAACATTATAGACACTTCCATAAATCCATTCCATACATTCTATGAGAAATTTTCAGATTATAAACACCATTAAAACAAAAAATTAAAGTGCTCAAATTGTTTCAAAATTAAATTTAAGGAAGAATCACTATTTTTCAAAAACCTTCAAGACATCTAATCAAATTGGATGTAAAAAATTTCCAAAACACTTTTAAGAAATTATCAATATTATAAATCAACATTTAGCATAATAAAATTTGAATTAAAACTCCTGCCAACACATGTAATTCACAATTATGTACATATTGACATAATTCAATTCAACACTTCAAGAGCCACATGCATCAACTCCTAAACATTAAATCCATTAATTAAATCAAGAAATAGGAGTCAAAGAATCAATCCAAAAAATCCAAAATTGAGCATAAAACTGGCTTTGATACCACTAGAAGGTAGAGGACTTTCTAGGATCCATAAAATTTGCAAAAAATAGAAAAATTATCCAACACATCCTTTGCCCAAGGATCCATTACATGCCTCAAAATTGGATTAAAAATATGAAGAAAAGTTAACTTAATCGTGAAATTGGTAGGCAACTAGAAGATTTCACTGTGAAACACTCTCCAAGCAAGGAAATTGCCTTTTTCTCCATTGATCTCCAACTCCTCTCCAATGGATAGCATTTAGAGTGACCTTTGACAACATAAAATCCTCCAATACGTGCAAATATAGGCAGCAAAACAGCAACCAAAGTTAAAAACATCGCTAGTGACAAAACCGTCAAAATTAGCCACAAACTTGGAAGATTTATTCACCACTTTAAAGCTCCCCAAATGTGAATCCTCTAAATCTATTCCACACACCCAAAATCACTCTATCCTTTCTCAATTAGCTGGATACATGAGGAGGATGAAAGAGAAAGTGTGGGGAAGTTATTAGAGAGAGAAAGTTGTTGGAGGTAATCTAAAGAGTGGTTTCTCTCAACACATGAGATCACCACATAAATCGGAGGGAATTGCAGCTGGAAATTATCACCATATGGCCATCCATGAGGTGGGTTTTATAGTGTGGGATGGAAGCTTCTATCACACACACCTCACAATGCCACCTTGGATGCCAACTTACTAGTTAAGTTGCAATTTTAATTTCTCAAATTAAAAACGCCAACTCATTAATTTAAATGGACTCTTCTATTTAATTTTTCCTTCAAAAATATATTCCCTCACTAATTAAATTAACTCCTTAATTTAATTCTCTTAACTTAACTCCTTAATAAAAATCAACTTAACTATTTAAGTTGACTTTAACTAATTAAAATTGCCACATGGCACCAATTAAATTAATTCCTTAATCTCATTGGCCTAATTTAACTCTTTAAATTATTTTTATCAGTTTAACACTTAAATTAATCAAGCCAAAGTAACCAATTGTTAATTAGCAGTTTTGGTCTGTTTCTCCAATGAACTTGACCATCTTAATTATCTAACTCCTTAGATCATTTCTTCAATCAAGTGAGAGTGTTCTAGGCTTTTTTGTATGACCCTTTAGGTTAGTCAATTCATTAGACATGGGCACACAAATCTTTGTGATATTTTAAATATTAAAAATATTCGAATTAGTTTAAACTCCTTTAAACTAGTAACTCTATCAATTAATCTCTATGAATTCAAGAGTACCTAATCTCTATAGTTGATGCCTAGCACAAGCCTATGGAGCCCAATGAATTGGATAAATGAATTACTTAGAGGTGAACCATTCTTGCTTACAACAACTATGCAAATACGGTCCATCCATTTTCTATCTCTTGAAAAAGACCTAGGATAAGATATTTGTTGGATCCCTAATAGCCTCAAAAACTATGTATCTATTCTTGTTGTTTGATTTTCATTGTGACCTCATTTTTGGAAAACTTCTTTTCCAAATTTTCATTTTTCTTTGCGCAAAATTTTCTTGGAATCAATAATCTTTGAATACATAGGAGATCAATTTATTCTTTACTGATAGGTAAAATAGATTCAATTTTGGAACAAACCAATCTCCACACTTAGGCAGCTTGTGCCCAACCTAAGCCCCAGGTGACTTGCTACATGGTGAAAGCAAAACACAAGGATCTAAATGTATGGTTACTATGGAATCTCAAGTCAAAGGACTAATTATATGCATTATCATAAGCTTACTTGCCACTATTGACAGGCTACTATGGTTGCATAGTAGTTTCTCTAAGTAGACATTCAGTAAACGTGTTCTCTAACATGTACCCACTAACATGCATCCACGCCTAATACAGATTGCCCATGAAATGGGGTAACATCCAACTCCTTAGAGTTGCATCATTAGTACAAGTCTATCCAAATCTTAAATGCCCGTCCTAAAAGATTCTATGACTTGAAATATTTAAAATCATGACCATAGAGACTTGTTTCATAATCATCATCATATGCGTGATCAAGTCTTGTAGTTTTATATGATTTTGCAACTTAAACTAAATGCATGTGAAGAAATCATAAACGCTTAAGACGAAAATGGCCAATTTATAGAATATCATTCAAATAAAATTATGTCGCAAGTGTAGTAGTTTTACATGCCAATCTAATTAGTTTGTGGGGCTCTATTCCAGCATTAAAATGATTGGTCTCATTAAGGAGCTTGCTTAATTGGACATGGTCATAGACAACTACCTTTATGTGGATTTGTTCCTTTAATCATTACCAAACTCATTTAACTAATTCATTATGAACTTCATCATGTCAAAATAAGAGGTTACGATTAATGAATTGGTTAATATATTAGTTATTGTTGAGTCAGCAATGAAAAAGGACAAGCCTTTGATGCTTAAATCCTTCTCCAAGTCTAAATGCCCTAGGGGCAGGAAAAAAGGAGGTAAGTAAAAGAAGGGTTTTTTTTTTTCAAAAGGGAAGCAACCATTGAAGCCCTCTTGAGAAGTTAAAAAGAAATAAAAAAAAGAAAAAGACAAGAAATATGACATATGTTTCTATTGTGGTGAAATAGGGCATTGCAAATACAGCTGCAAGGAATACCTTGCGATCTTTGGGAAGAATATATTGTTTAATAAAGTGCACTTAACCATAAATTCTTCCTTATGGGTATTTAATACCACATGTGGTTCTCACCTTTGTAATTTGTTATAGGAACTAGAAAGAATAAGGATGCTTAGTGATGGGGATATGATCATTCACTTTAGCAATGGTGCAAAGATTGTGGCTAAGGTTTAAGGTGCTATCAAGTTAGACTTAGGGAACTCTTTCATTGTATTAGATCCTTGCTTTTATGTATGCAATCTTGTGAAGAATATTATTTCAATTCCTGTCCTAAATTCCAAAGGATATAGTTTTTCAATCAGTGATGGGAAATTGAAAGAAATAAAGAAAGGTTTTTTAATTGCATGTGTTACTTTAAATAATAGATTATACATATTAGATTCCCAACCATACTCATGCACATTCAAAGCAACAAAAGAAAGTTAGATAACCAAGAAAATGCCTATCTTTGGCATGCTAAAAACTTGAACATATTTTCAAGAATAGGATGAACAAGATAGAGGCCGTCAAAGTACTAAATATTAGTTGCATTAATGATCTTTCTACTTGTGAATCTTGTTTGAAAGGAAAAATGACAAAAACTCTTTTCGTAAAACAAATGGAGTGTTCCATAAGTCCTTTAGATTTAATCCATATGGATATATGTGGGCCACTAAGAGCTAGTGCAAAAGGAGGCTATCCATACTTCATTACCTTCACCGATGATCACATTCAATTCAAAAACAGATATCTCATGAAGTACAAGTCCAAAGCTTTGGAAAGGTTTAAAGAATATAGGAATGAAGTAGAACAGTGACAAGAACTTAATATTAAAACTCTTCGATCAGATTGAGGAGTGGAATACTTAAGTATCGAGTTCTTGGATTGTCTAAAAGTGAATAGGACTCTCTCACAATGGACTCCACTCGGCACACCCCAACATAATAAAGTTCTTGGAAAAAGAAATTGCATCTTGTTGGACATGGTTCATTCCATGCACACACCTAGGAAGAACTCTCAATTCCTTACACTTTAAGCTAGAATAGAATGGAGAAAGAAAATGAAGCAGGAGGAGAGAGAGAGA
>JACGDI010005602.1:97781-134611 GCA_014898725.1 Jacaranda copaia
CTTAAGTTAATTAAATCAACTTAACTCTTTAAGTTGATTTTGACTAATTAAATTATCTCGTGGTACCAATTAAATTAACTCCTTAATTTAATTAATTTAATTTAACTCTTTAAATTATTTTTGATTAATTTAACATTTAAATTAATCAAGTCAAAGTGACCAATTGATAATTAGCCAACTTTATCTCCCTTAAATAAAAACCACCCAAAATTTTCTAACTTGTTAGAAAAATTCCTCCTATCAAATAAGAGTATTCCTAGGCGTGATCATCCATGAATTTCAATGCTAAAACATATGCACAAAATATTAAATTAAGATTGTCTACTGCAACTACTTGCTGTGATAAAATTAACATAACTTTTCAAATTCATCCATCTAACTAAGCCAAACATGCCAGTGCGCAAGGTTATATTATGTGATCATCCATGATTTTCTTACATATTTACAAATTGCGCATTACCTTTTATATCTAAAATTTATATTTATACACCATGGAAAATATTGGGATACGTTGGAAATGAAACTATGAGAATTTGGACCACATTCATATGAGTGGAAGAATCATACTTTATAACTACTAGACTTCTAGGTTAAAACAATTAGTTGGCAATATCAATTCTTTTAGATTAAAAACTATGTACACTAAAGCTATGTTTGGATCTTATAATTTAGTGAGGAAAAAGGCATTAGAAATATAAAATATTTAAAATATTAAGCACCATTGCAAGGAAAAAGAGAGTTAGTGACAATATTGAAGTTGTTATTAATTATCTATAAAATAAAATATTTTATTTTGTCTTAACAATAATTTTCACAAATTTAACAACAACAAAAATTATGTTAAGTTGTCATTATAGATAATTAGTGACAATCTAGTTACAATAGAGAAAATTTTATCGCAAACTATAATGATAATTTTTATTGTCTCTAATTGTTAATAGTGACATATATAATTCTAATTTTTTCTATGAAAATATATTGTTAGAAGATAAATATTATTTTCACTTACAGAATATTATTATAACAAAATAAATGACATTATCACTTTACAATATAACTAGTAATAATTTTATGTTGTCACTTAATTTTTTTTATTATTAATATTATATTTTTTGTCGTGCAAATAATATCATTTATATGGGTAAATCATTTTCCTTAAATATTGTTCATTAATATCCAAAATCCATATATAAAGCAAATGAATTAATAAATAGAAAAGGTTACTTTATGCTAGCACAAATGCGAATTATTCTATAATGATTATTTGAATTGATTGTAAGGAATCCATAGATAACAAGTTGTTGTGTTTAGTGCAAAAGTTCTTTGAGATTCTTAATAGGAAAAATTGTAAAAATAAGACTGTAAATAAAGTCATTTTATAAAAGATGATCAGAATGAAGGCCATGATAAAATAAGGATCATAACTATAAAATAAAATAATTAAAAAAAAAGAATAAGGCTTGTCAAAAAGTATATTCAGCATGAGCATATGCTTGGTGCTTAGCTAGCAAAGCTCCATGGCTTGTGATATGCCACATGTATTTTGATGAAGAAAAAATTATAAAAATAGAACTATATATAGATAAGGCCATTTTGCAAAAGAGGACAAAAATTAAGGAGTTGTGAAAAAAATAATTATACTAAAGGAGCAACAATAAAAATAACACATAAAACTAAATTACGCAGCCATATTTTTCACCCAATACAAACTCATTGATTTCACCAATTTTGCATCATTAGTCATTTTTGGATGAACTAGCCAAATTTTGTAGCATTCTAGCATTGTAAATTTTAATTCAATTTTGTATCAATAATCATTTCAGATGAACCAAGCAAATCTCATAATATTCTGATGTCACCAATTTTTGACCAATTTTTTCATTGCTCAATATTTTAATTTTGTGCTGTAATTTTTTTTGCTTCTCTGTAATATTTTGCTTCTTAAGATTGATTTATCTTTTTTGGTGCTCCTTAATTTTAATTCTTTTTCACAAAATGACCTTATTTGTGGGTCATATTTTGTAAATTTTCTTTTATCAAAATATACGTGACACATGACGAGGTACAAAGCTATGCCAGCCAAGCCCCATGCAAGCATATTCCTATGTTGACTATACTTTTCAGTGAGCTGACTGTGCTCTCCAACCAGCCTTGTTCTCTTTTTTTTTAATTTTTTTATAATTATGATCCTAGGTTTGCCATGGCCTATATTTTGGTCCTCTTTCACAAAATGATTTTATTTAAATCCTACTTTTATAATTTTTCCTTCTAAATAAAATATATATTGCATAATCAAGTCATAATAAATCGTTGTATGTACCATCATGTTAGGCTCTACCAGATCAACAAACTAATAATGATTTTTAAGATAATATGTAAATTTAGATGAATATATCTAAAGTTATATGTTTAATTAGTATGATTTTTTTTAATTGAAATGCTATATAATATAGACATTGATTATAACTAGATTTATTGTCAAATATGAAGGCCCAACTAAATATTGTCTCATGGGCATATGATTGAGGGATGTCCTAAAAAGACACTTCAAAGAGTAAGAGAGATCACAGTACAATTGCTTGATTAGCACAACAAAATAAAAGAAAATCTCCAAGAAAGGAGCAGTACTCGTAATCAATGTACATAATAAATTTACCAGTTTATCCCATTTAGAAATCTTCTACTCTAATTAGTGTTTTATCTTGGATACATACCAATTATATATGTAATTTATAATTAGATTTTTTTTCAAAGACATATTTTGATACACTTGTCATGTATTTTTTAATTAAATAGATAGTGAAATAGCAATTTAGATTAAAACATCTTAATTGTATTTTTCCACTTCAAGAAAGGCTAAAACAAACGAACTATACATGCACCACATAAAACAGAAACTATGAAACTATAACTTTTGTATCAATCCTTGTACCAACCAGGGTGAATCTTGCCGTGAACTTGAATGCAGTATTGCTCACAGGCCAGCTCACAGGCACATGGTGTCGCACCATCGATCTGCATGCATATTGGCATGCAGCACTGTGCACAATCCGTCGAAGTACCACCCGCATGGCAACCCAAAATGATAACCGATGCACATAGAAATAGCATAGAAGCTGTGGTTTTCTGGCCAGCCATTGTTCTTTTTTCCACCCTATCTATCAAGATATTTTAATAGCTTTTAGTGACAACTTTTCTTCAAAAATGCTTAAATGGATGAGCAAGTAATAGGAGAATGTCTTTTTATCAGGACTATATATAGAAAGCAATTTTGAATGTAAAAAATATATGCAGTAGTGTTGGTGAAAGTTGCATTGATGAAGGAAGAAGAATTTTTTTCGGACCATTCTTTCAAGTGATGGGGGGTCCTCTATATTTATTTGTTCTTATTGTTTGGTTGTGGACACCATATACTTACCACAAATAGGCTTTTCAATTTGGCGAAGGATATTTATCTTTGACTTAGTTTCACATTGAATCATGTGTAGCTAACTTTTAATATTAGTAAATTCATCAAAATTTAACTTATCTAAAGTTTAACTCATTGATTCAATGTAACTATTTTTACCTTTGGAGGACTATAAATTGCAGCCAAAAAAAAATGAAAAAGAGAAAAGAGAAAAGGCCCTTGCTCTGGCAATGAAACTGCTGCCACACACTTTACTAGTTAGTTCATAGAAAAAATTTGATTTTTTTTATTATTACTAATTAATTAATATTATCTAGTGACCTTTTGATAGTCGAAATGAGTAGAATTGGAAAATGAATTTTTTTTGTTGAAAATATATTTTTATTCTTTCATTAAAAAATTTTAGAAAAAAAGGGGGTGCTTTACATGTTGGTTGACACCGTATGCATCCATTAATTTGGGTAGTTCAAAACCCAGCGAAAGTGGCCACAGGACAAGTATCAGATAGCCGTGGTGATTAATTAACTTGCTCCATGTGTAATTGGTTTCTGGGGTCAGTTCCAATACATATGGGTTAGAATTAATTTTTCCATCTATTGTTTAATCACCAACGGAAAAAGTTAAAAAAAAATTTCTTGAATTACTAATGTACTCATATTCTCCTGGAAAGATAAATTATTAGCTTACAAGATGTATTTTATGCCAGTACATAGAAGGGAAACTGGATAAAAATCCTAAAGCTCGAATATTACATTACTAAAATTATATAAATATTTTTTTTCTAACAACTATCAAAAGTATAGTATATATATGTATCACAATTCTTTTGACAAGATAGATTATAAAGCAAAATAGTTTAGTTGTATATATTAAGAACATAATATTTCAATTAATAAAAATATCCTGTTACTGGTAAAATCAACAAGCAATTTGCCGATGTTTTTTTCCCCAAATTATGCGATAATGTTGGAATAGAGGTCCGGAAGTTAATTAGATTGGCGTATATAACTACTCCACTTGTGATACAATCTATATTGAATAATATTCAATAAAATGGCCATCTTCATCTAGTGCATTTATGAAATTCTTTACATACATTTGGTTGAAGCCCTTAAATCATGCAAGGCTATGGGACTTGGTCATGCATAAGATGGTAATCATGAAATAAGTCTCCATGGTCATGATTTTAAATATTCCAAGTCATAAAATCTGAGGAGATGAGGCATTTAAAATTTGAATAGACTTGTACTAATGATGCATGCTCCAATGAGTTGGATATTGCCCCATTTCATGGGCAATCTATGTAAGATATGGATGCATATTAGTGGGTGCTTATTAGAGAACAAGTTCACTAAAAACCCATCTAGAGAATCCACAAGGTAGCCGGAGTGGCATATCAATAGTGGCAAATTCTTTAGTTGAGGATAGTGCATATAATTAGTCCTTTGATTTATGATTTCAGGTAACCTTGTATTTAGGTACTTGTGCTTTGATTTTGCTCCAACCACATAGCGGGTCGCCCAGGGCCTAGGTTAGGTACAATCTACCTAAGTATGAGATTGGTGAGCTCCAAGTGAAGTCACATGTAGCACTAGGATCCAATTATCTAAGGATAAAAACACCAAAATAACTAGGCTACATATGAAGACAATGATCTAAACATGCCATGGATTCAAATTTGGTATAAGGATTACCTTGATTTTCTCAAAATCAAAAGAAGTTGGAAGAAGATTTCAACTCCTTGAAATTATCTCCCAACGGCACAACAGTTTTCCAGAAACTTTTGCCCAACCAAACGATTTTTCCATCAGCTGAAACTTTAACTGAAGTTCACCAACAACTTGATGGATGTACAGTAGAAAATTCAGAGGGAATAGAAAATGAGAAAGCTCTCCAAAAATTACTCCAAGTGACTGCCTGAATAGAAGTTCTCCATAAGGCTAGCGATCCAATTGTCTTGCCACCAATGATAAGATCCACACACCAATGCACAATCCAATTCTTCTCAATGTTAGCTAGAGAATAAAGAGAAGAAATGCAATGATGAAAGCTTGATTTGGAGGTAGGAGATGAAGAAATGTGAAGCTTCAACACATGAGGCAACATTTGAGAAATTGGAGGGAAAAAGAGATAATCTAACTATTAGATTTGAATTGTGTGCATCTTAAAGTGAAGTAAAATGCCCACTCTTTCACTCTATATCTATATATAGAGTGAAAATGGTGTGATGCCAAGGTAGCATCACAACTTCCTCGAGTTGGCGCCAACTTGCTTGCAAGTTGACAAGTAAATGGCATGTGAAGTTTGTGTGTATTTGAATTTCATTTGGAATCTTCATTTCATCTCATGAAATGCCATCCAAATAAATTCTAATGCCATACCAAATGAACTCTTCATTTTAATTTTCCATCCAAAATAAACTCTTTATTTTAATTAAATTAAACACTTTAATTTAATTAATTAACATTTGACTTAACTCTTAAGTTAATTTGCTTAACTCTTTAAGCAAGTCATTGTTAACTTAACTCCTTAAGTTAACTTGACCAATTGATAGTCATGTTGTGCCAAATAATTAACTTCTTAATTAATTGGTCTTAATTTAACTCCTTAAATTAATTAGATCAAGCCAAAATTACTACAAATTACATCAACTAACTACCTCCCAAATCTGTCATCAAGGAATCTTTCTAACTCTTAGAAAATTCCTCTTCATCAAGTAAGAATTGCAATTAGCTTTTGTGTGTGACCCATTAGGTTCTACCATTCATTAGACATGGGCACAAAACTCTTTGTGTATAGAATAATTACTTTAGTTTAAACTCCTTTAAACTAATGACTCAATTCAATTAATTTCCATTAATTGAAAAGTACCCAATCTCCATTGTCGATGTACAACCTCAAGCACATGAAGCCCAACTAATTAGCTGAAATAAATGCTATTGGAGAACCATTCTAGTTCTATCCACACCATACAAATACGGTCTTTCCATCTCTGATATCCCAAAAATGGCTTAGGGCAAGATATTTGTCAACTCCTTAATAGTTTTGATACTATGGTTTTATTCCTAATGTTCAATTCCCCTTTATGACATTATCTTTAGAAAACTCCTTTTCCAATTTTTCATACTATCTTGTGCAAGGATTTATTGGAATCAATCATTATAGAAACATAAGATATGTACTAGCCCTTCACAACAATGATGAGTTAAATCTCATCCTAGATATCACAAACCTCCATGTTTAAGTAGCTCATGCCCAATCTCCACCCAAACAACCTACTGCATGGCCAAGGAAGAGTCAAAGCATGTGGACCTAAATACAAAGTTGCCAAAGGACTAATTATGTGCACTAGCATAAACCAAAGAACTTGTCATTACCGACTTGCCATTTTGGCTATCTAGTGGATTCTTTGAGGGGGGGTTTTAGTGAACTTGTTCCCTAAAAGCGCCCACTAACATGCACCCATATCTCATATGGCCTTGCTCATGAAACAAAGCAATATCCAACTCTTGGAGTTACGCATCATTAGTGTAAGTTTATCCAGATTTTAGATGCCTTATCTCATAAAGTTCTATGACTTGGAAGATTCGAGATCACAAGTGTATAAAACTTTTTTCATGATCAACACTTAGTGTGTAACCTAGTCCCATGGTCTTGTGTGATCTAAGGGTTTTTACCCAATACTAGTGAAGTAAATATAAGCATAAGATGAAGATGACCATTTAAAGAATATCATTCAATCAAGATTATATCACAAGTGAAATAATTTACATGTCAATCTAATTGGCTCACGGGGCACTATTTAAGTGAAATAGTTTACACCAAGATGGGATCCGTTTTGCCCGTCTTTGAACAACAAGTTGATGTCCTATGTATTTTATGATGATTGATTTTAAGAAATTCTTGTACAATGTGATATGACAATTTTTAAAAGGATTTTTCCAAAGTTAAGGTCATAATTGGGAATCAAACATCAAGAATAGATACATAGTTATTGAAGCTATCAAGGAACCAAAAAATATCTGCCATATGCCTCTTTCAGGAAATAGAAAATGGAAAAACTATATTTGCATAGCAATTGCAAGAGGAAAAAGGTTCACCCATCAGATTTATTTATCAAATTAGTTAGGCCCCACAGCTTGTGCTAGAAATCAACTATAGATATTGGTTACTCTTCAATTAATAGAGATTAATTGAAAGTGTAATTAATTTGAAAAAGTTTAGATTAATTGGAATATTTGATATTCGGTAAATCATAATGAGCTATGAGCCCAAGTTTAATTAATTGGTAAACCTAAAGGGTCATACACAAAAGCCTAGAACACTCAAATTGGAATTGAAAAAATTATCTATGGAGTTAGATAATTTAATTGATCAAGTTTGGAAGAAACCAAGTTGACCAATTAAAAGTTGGTCATAGTGGCTTGATTAATTTAAAGTATTAAATTAATCAAATAATTTAAGGAGTTAAATTAAATCAATAAAATTAAGGAGTTAATTTAGCTGCAGCCATGTGACAATTTAATTAGTCTAGTCAACTTAAAGAATTAAATTAATTTAATTAAATTAAGGAGTTAATTTGATTAATCGGAGAATCTAACTTTTGAGAAATAATTAAAATGGAAGAGTTTATTTTGAAATGATGCAACATTTTAATTTTCTCACTAAAATTAAATTTTAATTAGTAGAAATTAGAATCACACTTGCATGCAAGTGGCCAAGGTGTGAGGATAGGGATGGATTTAGGGGGGGCAAGTAGGGGCCATTGCCACCCCGTCCCCCTTCCCCAAAATGTTTATATATTTTATGTATATATATACTCATATATAATAATTAATTTAAATAATTTATATTTGAAAAGAACATATTGTTTAATATTAATTAAAAATGATTAATTTTTTATTACCATTCATTATATTTTGAAATATTCAACTTTTCTTATTGTCCTTAAATAAAATATTAATTATTTAGATACATCAAATTAAATTGATTGATTTTTTTAATTAATAATAATTATTAAAATTAATTAATTTAATCTTTATCTATTTTAATCTTTTAAAATGCAAAATAAAATTTTAAATCTATATCCACAATCAAGTAATCGAACGAGAATAATTACACTAAACCTATCAGGGCACTTCATTTTATTTGTGTGAAAAAACATTATATAGGTTTAGTAAAAAAAAACTTGAGAAACCTGTAAAACAACCAAAATCCGTCTTTTTTACTACAACAAGATTGGAACGAAGAGCGATGAGTAAATGAATATTTTAGAAATTTCTTTTGATTTTTTTTGTCTTTCAATAACTGTAAATGAGAAAACTTTCTCCACTATAAATATTATGACAAAGGCTAAAAACTAAATGCAAGATGACTTTTTAGTCGATTTTAATTATTTATAATGCAAAATATATTCATAAAAGTATATTGATTTGATTATTAATGAACTTATAATATAAAAGATCATTGTACTCAACTTCAATGAAAATCATGTATTCTTTTGTGTGCACATATATACTCCTATTTCTGGATTCGTCATTGTGTGAAAAGCATGTGAGGGGTGCTTCTAGATGCACCCATTACACACTATAAATGCCTCCTAATCACACCATAATGGCTGGCCATTCCATCTCATATTTTCCTCCCAAAATTATCTCATGTGATGAGAAAAATTAACTTCCTCCTAGATTCTCTCCAACCTCTCATTCTGTTCCAAACTTCCTCATTCATTCTCCATCACATTCCGCTTTCATCTTCATCTTACTTCTAGCATTAGAGTGATGATCTAGGGTGTGATAGGTGTGTGGATACCTTTGGAGGTACTTCATTTGGAGTGCTTGTTGTTGGCAAATAAGATATAGCAATTAAAGGAGAGTTCTTAAAATATTGAAGAGGCATTTCAAAGAGAAATTCAATCGGCGGCTTTGGTGCTTTGGAGCTTGAATTTGATATTGTTTTTTCCACCATTTAGATTAGCTTTAAAGGCCAAAATTTTCTAAACTTGAAGGCTTTGGAGTGGGCAGAAGAAGATCAATCAAATCCGCATTAAAGTCTTCACTAATGAGCTTTCTGTTGACAGATCTTCACCTTCATTTTTTGAAAATCAACCAAGGTACTTCTTTTTCTTCTTAACTTCTTAATTATGGCATAATCTAGATCCTTGGCTGAGGTGATGTAAGTTACATTTTATGTTTCAATTTTGTATAGTGAATGGATCCTTGCATGACTACTATCTTCAATTGGCATTGAAGTCAATTTTAAGCCTAATTTTGGATTTATTGAATTGATTCATGTGATGAATTGATTCAATTAGTGGATTTAAGATTTTGAAGTTGATGCATGCAGCTCTCTATATGTTGAATTGAAATATGTCAATATGCGCTAGATATAGCATGAGTTTTGATTCAATTGCTAGATGTTGATTTGGCATGAGATGATGTTCAATGGTGATTTACATGTTGTTTATTGTTTGAAAGTATTTTGGAAACTTTTGGATCTAATTGGGCTAGAGTTACTTGAAGGAGTTTGAAGAATTCTTCCTCAAATTTGTTTTTTGAAGCATGTTGAAGACTTTAATTTTCAGTTTTAAAGTGTTTCAATTCTAAATATTTGTCAAAATATATATGGAATAATATTTTGGAGGTGACAAAGAGTTTAGGCATGAAAAAGTGCACAAAACAAACATAACGGTGCCTGTTGGAGATGTTAGAAGGGAACATGACAATAGAGACACTATGCGCAACATGCACATTGTGGTAGCCTACCTGGGTCGCAGCCACCCACAAGCTGCCAACGGGGCACCATCTTGCAATTTTGGTTCATTTCTTAGACATTTTTGAATTCTTTAAAAATTAAATTTAAGATGCTCTTCAAGTTTGTGCAAAATGGAATGCATAAAGAGTTATGCTAAGTTTTTCCTATAATTAATTATTTATGTGATAAGCACTTAATTGATAGATTGAATGTCAATTCTAGTTGTTTTGCATTTAATTGTTAAATGAATGATGCTTGCATAGGAGTGAACATGAGCCTTTAATTTGGTTTAATTAAAATTCAATGTTGATTGAATGGGTTATATTAAATAGGACTTACATGCCTCTTGTTTTACACCTTGTAATTGATATAAGAGTAGAAAAGGATTTCCTTATTCTTTTAATTGTTGCTGGAGGCCAAGAAGATTAAGAATGCTTGAAGGCCTATGAATGTATGGGATATATTCATGTAATAAATAGGATTTATTAATATAGTCAACCCACTTAAATCAACTAAGTAGTGCACCTACGGCTCTAAATACGCCACTTAGTTAAAGCTCATGCACCACTTGATTTTGAAAACATGAGCATAAGCTTTCAACTTAACATTTAGTAATATAGATGTCGCATAAGTAGTGGGTTTATATAAAAAAGTGAGGCAAAACATATTAAGAACTGCATAAAGATGCAATTGGTAAAAGTTACCTACCTTAAGGTCATTAGTGGATGTCTCGTGAGTCGTGGATCTATGACTGATGCCTTTGAGGCTTAAATCTCACTAAGAAATATGATTTTTGAATTTCTCTTGAGAGTAAGAAATTTGATAGAATAATAAGAGCAAAACATGCTTAGAAGCTATAATCATGTTTTTAAAATCAAAATTCAATCAAATGCTTATATTTTTTATTCAATTTTTTAAAATTTTTGAAATCTTAAAATGGCTAAAGATCTACTAAGCATCATTTTGAAAACCAATAAACTAACCAAGTTGAACTACCATGATTGACTAAACCTCAAAAATATTCTAAATTCTAAGAATTAGATATATATGTCCCATGTTAATGTGCGTCAAATCCTATAGGATCTTTGCGGATCAAGTGACACGTGAAATGTTCACGAATTGGGTTGAGGATCAATTCCTAGCCTATAGTCTCATGATGACATCTATGAACTTCAAAAGTCTTATAAACACATGAAACATGCCTTGGTCAATTGCTTGGAAGAGTTTTACTGCGTACAAGGTATGAGAGATTCATTCAGTCAAATGAGATTTTTAAAGCTAGGATGGTTGAGGGGGCATCTGTCCTCGACTATGATCTGAATATGATTAAGCCCATTAAGAAGTTCTTCAACTTAGACAAGTAATGGACAATGATCTCTAAAGAGATTTGATCCTTTGATCCTTGCCGAATTTATTTGACCAAGGTGATTATCAAGATAGAGACAACCATGAAAAGGGTAAACCTCCAATGAATACTTCCTTTTCCCATTCTAAAGGCCCAAAAGGCAAATAAAAAAGGGGGAGATAAGAAGAAAGGTTAAGGTTGAGGTGAAGCAAGGTTTCAAAAATAGTAGGAAATTAAAACATCAGATGTAGCTTACATCACCTCACCCAAGAATCTAGATTATGCATTAATTATGGATTTAAGGTGAAGAAGAAATACCTTTGTTGATATCTTAAATCAATTTTGTAGATCCTTCACTAGAAAGCTTACTAGTGAAGATCTTCAACACTGGTTTGTCGATCTACTTCTTCCCACTCCAAAGGCTTCAAGTTTAGAAACTTTTAGCCTTAAAAATCCTTCAAATTTTAGAAAGCGGCAGCAAAACTATCCAAAGAAGCACCAAGGCCGCCAGCAGAATTTCTCTTTGAAACTCCCCTTCAATCTTTGAAGAACTCTTCTCCAAGTGTTACATCTTGTTCACCAACAACAAGCACTCCAATTGTAGTGCCTTTAAAGGTATCCACACACCTATCATACTCTGGATCCTCATTCTTTGGCTAGAATTAGAATGAGGAAGAAGGAGAAAGAAAATGGAGATAATATGTGGGAGTTGGAAGAGAGAGAGGGAAGTTGGAGAGAATTTTGGAAGGTGACTTTGTTCTCAACACATGAGATAATAATTTTGGGAGGAAAAATTGGTCAAGTGGGCAGCCATGAGATGTGGGGGTGAGGAATTTATAGTGAGTTGGATGCTCCTAGAAGCATTCATCATACTATCGTCACACCTTGCCAACTTATATGCTTAGTTGGATTTTGGAATTTCCACCTATTAAAATCCAATTTTAATTGGGAAATTAAAATATAAATTAATTTAAATGGACTCTTTCATTTTAATTTTTCTTCCAAAATAAAATTATCTTACTAATTAAATTAACTCCTTAATTTAATTAAATTAGCTTAACTCTTTAAGTAGACTTAACTAATTAAATTGTCACATTGCCACCGATTAAATTAACCTCCTAATTTAATTGCTCTAATTTAAGTCATTAAATTATTTGATTAATTTGACACTTTAAGTTAATTAAGCCATTGTGACCAACTCTCAATTAGCCAAAACTTGGACTCTTCAAAACTTGACCAACTAAATTATCTAACTTCTTAGATAATTTCTCCAATTTCCAATTAAAGTGCTATAGGCTTTTGTATGTGACCCTTTAGGTTTATCAATTAATTAGACATAGGCTCACAGCTCTTTATAATTTAGTGAATATCAAATATTCTAATTAGTCTAAACTCTTTGAAACTAATCACTAAATCAATTAATCTCTATTAATTGAATAGTACTCAATCTCTATGGTTGATGTCTAGCACAAGCCCATGAAACCCAACCAATTGGATGAATTAATTTTTGGGGGAACCTTTTCCACTTACGAGTACCATGTAAATATGGTTCTTTTGATTCCTATCTCTCGAAAGAGGCCTATGGCAAGATATTTATCAATTCCCTATTAGCCTTAATAACTATATATCTATTGTTGATGTTTGATTCCTAATCATGACCTCAACTTTGGAAAATTTCTTTTCCAAATTTTCATACCAATTTGGGAAAAGGTTTCTTGGAATCGATCATCATAAAATATATAGAAGATCAACCCATTCTTTACTGATAGGCAAAATAAATCCATCTTAGAACTCACCAACCTTCATACTTAAGTAGGTTGTGCCTAACCTAAGCCTCAAGTGACATGCTACATGGTCAGAGCAAAATCAAAGTACAAGGACCTAAATATAATGTTACCATGGAATTCAAATCAAAGGACTAATTATATGCACCATTGTAACCTAGAGAATTTCCCATTACCAACATGCTACTAACTCATGGATTCTCTAGGCGAGTCTTCAGTAAACTTGTTCTTCAACAAGCCCCCATTAATGTATCATGTCTTACATGGATTGCCCATGAAATGGAGTAATATCCAATTCTTTGGGTTATGCATCGTCAGTGTAAGTCTATCTAAATCTTAAATACCCAATCTCTTAAGATCCTAGACTTGGAATATTAAAATCATAACCATAGAAACTTATTTCATGATCACCATAATATGTATGACCAAGTCCCGTAGTCTACTATGATTTAAGGGCTTTAACCAAATGCATGTGAAGATTATCATAAATGCATAAATTGAAGATGGTCATTTTATTAAATATAATTCAATCAAGACTATTACATGGAGTAGTTCTACACATCAATTCATTTGGCTTGTGGGGCACTATTCCAACAAAAGGTTCTTATTTAGGAGAAAATAAATATTTAAGGCATTCGATAGAGCCATAAAGATAATTAAGGATGCAACTTGATTCTATTATGGCAAATTGGGTCATTAGAAGCTCAAGGAATGCCTTGTAACCTTAGGGAATGATAAGTTATTTATTGAAGTGCACCTAAGGATAAATTCTTGCTCATAAGTATTTGATATTGTATGTGGTTCTCATCTTTGTAATTTGTTGCAAAGGATGGAAAAAAGAAATAAATCTTAGTGATGGAGATATGATCTACTGCCTTGATAAATGAGCAAAAGTTACAGCCAAAGCTAAATGTGTAAGTTAAATTAGACTTTAGATATTCTAAAACTTGTATTAAATCTTTGTTATTATATACCTTTGTGCCATGGTACAATGTATAATAGATAATACATTTTAGATTATCTACTATCACTAATGCACATTCAACATAACAATGAAAGAAAATTAGATAACCTAGAGAGTGCCTATCTTTGGCATGTTACACTTGGACATATTTCCAAAAATTAGGATAAGCAAGTTAGTAGCCGTCAAATCACTAAATGTTAGTAGATTAGAGAACTTACCTACTTGTGAGTCTTGTTTAAAGGGGAAAATGACCAACACTCCTTTTATTGGACAAACAGAGTAATTCACTAATTATTTGGATTTGATCCACAAGAACAATATGAACCACTCAGAGTTAGTGCAAGAGGAGGTATTCTTACCTCATTAGCTTCATTGGTGATTTCACTCAATTCAAACTTGTATATCTTATGAAGTATAAGTCCAAATCTTTTGAAAAGTTCAAAGAGTATAGAAATAAAGTAGAAAAGCAATTAGAACTTAGTATCAAAGCTCTTTGTTTGGATCAAGGAGAAGAATACTTAAGTACTAAATTTTTACATAATCTAAAAAAGAATAGGACTTTTTCATAATAGACTCCACCGGCCACACCCTAATGTAATGGAGTAGCCGAGAGGAGAAACTGCACATTGTTAGACATGGTACAATCTTTTATGAGCTTGACCTATTGGAATAATACCCAACAGCCAATTAGATTGGCTTGTATAACTACTCCATGTAATAATTTTGATTGAATAATATTCAATAAAATGACCACTTCATACATCTATGTTTTCTTCACATGGATTTAGTTGAAGTCCTTAAATCATACAAGACTACAGGACTTGGTCATGTATATAATGGTGATCATGAAATAAGTCTCTATGGTTATATGATTTTAAATATTCCACATCATAAAATCTTAAGAGACAAGGCATCTAAGATTCAAATAGATTTGCACTAACAACGTAGATTCCTAAGAGTTGGATATTGTCTTATTTCATAGGCAATCTATATTAGATGTGGATGTATATTAGTGGGTGCTTGTTAGAGAATAAGTTCACTAAAGTCCTACTTAGAGAATTCATTAGATAGCCATAGAGGCAAGTTCTCCAGCTTAAGATAGTGCATATAATTAGTCCTTTAACTTAAGGTTCTATAGTAACCTTATATTTAGGTCCTTGGACTTTGATTTTTCTCCCACTATGTAGCGGGTCACCTAGGTCTTAAGTTGGGCTCAAGCTACCTTAATGTAAAGGTAGGTGAGTTCAAAGATGGGATTATTATCAACTGTTAGTGAAGCACATGTTGGTCTTCTATGTATTCTAAGATGATCGATTCTGAGAAATCCTTACATAAGGTGATATGACAATTAGAAATAGGATTTTTACAAAATTGAGGTCATAACAAGGAATTGAACATCACAAATAGATGCATAGTTATTGAGGCTATTAGAGAGCTAGCAAATATCTTGTCCTGGGCCTCTTTTGGGAGATAAGAAATAAAAGGACCATAATTACACGACAATCGTAAGCAGTGATAGTTCACCTCGAAAAAATTCATTCATACAATTCATTGGGCACCATAGGCTTGTTACTATACATTGACCATGGAGATTAAGTACTCTTCAATTAATGAAAATTAATTGATAAAGTTATTAGTTTAAAGGAGTTTAAATTAATTCAATTATTTTTAACATTCAAACTATTGTAGAGTTGAAAGCCCATGTCTAATGAATTGGTGAACCTAATAGGTCATATACAAAGTCTAAGGATACTCTTATTTGATAGGAGGATTTTTCTAAGGAGTTAGAAAATTACATGTGGGCAATTTTTGCCTAAAAGAAGAGACAACAATTTGGCTAATTAGTTATTGGTCACTTTTGCTTGACTGATTCAAGTGTTAAATTAGTCAAAATAATTTAAAGAGTTAAATTAAGCTAAATAATTACTCAATTTAATTGATTCCATGTGATAATTTAATTACTCAAGATCAACTTAAAGAGTTAAGTTGATTTAATTAACATAAGGAGTTATATTAAATTAATTAAATTAAAGAGTTAATTTGAGTAACTAGGAAATTTATGTTTTGGAGGAAAAATCAGATGGAAGAGTCCATTTGAATTTATTGAGCTGGCATTTTTAATTTATGAAATTAAAATCCAATTCAAGCTAGAATCAAATCTAGCAAGTTGGCACAAGTGGGCAATATGTGAGGAAAGCTTCCAATTGCATCCATGCACACAATAAATACCCTTGAGTGGCTGGCCAAGAAAGACTATTCCATCTTCCATTTTCCTTTCAAAAGATAGCACAACTCATTGTTGAGTAACTACCTCCCTAGTATCTCTCTTCTCTTTTATCACCAAAATTGCCACCTCTCTCTATCTGCTATTATCTTCTTCCTACATTCTATTCTTGCTTAGAGTCTAAGAAATTGAGAGCTCTTCCTAGGCGTGTGAATCACCATTAGAGCCTTCACACTTGCAGAGCTTAGGTTTAGAGTTTGATTCTTCATCAGTGGCTAATTTTTGGAAGATAGCTTAAGTGGTTTTGGAGCTATTTTTCCTCTTCATTTTCAGCCACTTTGAGGCTGTTTTGGAGGTCCTTTGGTAAACAAAAGTTTCTGCATTAAGGAGCCTTTGGTCTGGTGAAGTAGATACGTGGAGTGGAGTGTGGTGATCTTGCTTTGGAAAAGTTCAAGGAAAGATCTATATTGTTGCCTTGTTTTTCTTCAGAGGTAACTTTATTGCTTCCAAATCCTAGTTTATGACATATTATTGATTGTGAAGGTTGGAGATAGATTAGGGTCCATAAAATTAAACTAAAATAAGGCAAAATCAAACTAATCATCTTCATCCCAAGGATCTAACTACATGCCATAAAGGGAAATCGAACATTAGATGTAGAAACATAGCTAATGAGAGCTATGCCTCCTTCAGGAGATAGGAGGCAAAAGGATCATATTTACATGGTAGGTGTAAGCTATAATAATTCATCGAGATAAAATTCATTCATCCAATTAGTTGGGCTTCATGGACTTGTTGCTAGACATCGTCCATGGAGATTGGGTACTCTTCAATTAATAGAGATTAATTGATAGAGTTATTAGTTTAAATGAGTTTAAACTGATGTGAATATTTCAATATTCAAAATATCAAAATAAGTTGTGAGCCCATGTTCAATGAATGAGTAAATCTAAAAGGTTGCACACAAAAGCTTAAAGAAACTCTTATTTGATATGAGGGATTTTCTATGGAATTAGAAAATCAAGTGCTAGGGGTTTTTGGAGAGAAATGGTTCACTAATTTTAATTGGTCATTTTGACTTGATTAATTTAAGTGTTAAATTGATTAAAATAATTTAAGGAGTTAAATTAGACTAATTAAATTAAGATATTAATTTAATTGGTGCCATATGACAATTAATTAGTCGAGTTAACTTAAGAGTTAACTCTATTTAACTTGAAGAATTAAGTTAATTAACTTAAGAAGTTAAGTTAAATTAATTAAATTAAGAAGTTAATTTAACTAATTTGGGAATTTAAGTTTTGGATGGAAATCAAATAGAAATGTCCATTTGAATTATGCAAGTTGGCATTATATTTCATGAGATAAAATATAAATACAAATGCAAATGTACTTGCAAGTTGGCAAGTTGACAAGTTGGCCAACATGCAAGAAGGGTGTGATGGAAGCATCTAAAGGCTTCCATCCCCTCCTATAAATAAGCATGTGTCTAGCCACTTAGTCTAGTTGGCATTCCTCACATTTCCGTCCAAAAGTATGGTATAATTCATGTGTTGAATAACCACGCCAAAATTCTCTCCTCCATCTCTCTTCCTCCAAAAACCACCACTTCTATCATCACCTTTATCCTCTCTTTTCTAGCAAAGTGAGGTTGATTGAGAGCTTGTCCAAGGTGTGTGGACTTGACAGTAGAGGTTTAACACTTGGGGAACTTAATAGTTCATTGGTGAATTGAAGTTTGGGCTAATTTTGAAGCATTCATTGGGTGATCAAAAAGCTTTGGATTCCAATGAATTTTAGTTAGATTCTCACTATTTTTTTGGTGCAAAGGTGATCCAATTTTGCTATTTTTGGAGCTTTGGAAGGAGAGCAATTGGACCAATGTGTTGGAGCTTGTAGATCTTTCATTGGAGGAGTCCTTGAAATGATCTAGTTGATTCCTTTGTATCATTCCTTCAATGGTAATTTGGAAATATTTGATCCTAGTTTTTTCCAAGTAGTTGATCCTTGGGAAAGAGATTATTATTTTTTTCTCCCTATTTTTAGTTTAAGTATTAGATCCTAATCCATTTCTCTCTTTCAAGTGGTATTGGAGCCATCTTCATTCCTAAATTCGGATTTTAGTGAATTGATTCTTATGATGGATTGATCCTAGATATCTAAATACTTGATTTAATTGATGAATTTGAGTGTTTGGATAATTTTGCATGTGGTTCTTTATGTATTGCATTGAAATATGTCAATATTTGTTTAAGTGTTATTTCATATATTAGCATGATTTTGATTCAAATCCTATGATGTTAAATTTTGATTTAGTATTGGATAATGTTATATGTTGATATAGTATGTTAATTATAGCTTTAATGTGTTTTGGCTATTTTTAGATCCAATTGGATTTGGAGTAAATTAGAGATATTTGAAAAATGTTGATTCTTAATTATTTTTTATTTTTGAAGCATGTTTAAGCACTTTAATTTCCAATTTTTAAAGTGTTTATCATTTGGAAATTTGTTAAAACATATGTGGAATGAAGATATGGAAGTGTCAATGTGTTTAGAGATGGTAAAAATTTGAAAAAGCACAAAATAATGATATGGTGCCTGGCTGACAAAGTAGCTGCCAAACAACCTAGCCGCTGGCACGCATTCTTGGGTAGGCGGCAGCTTGCTGAGTGGCTGCCTAAGCACAAGCTTTGGTGCATTTTTGAGTTTTGGCCTATCGTATCTTCATTGCATCATGTAATTTTGATGCACAAAAGTTGTGCAAAGGATTTAAAATAACATTGGACATTTTTACAAGCTTTTAAAGTTAAGTTCAAGTTAATCTTCAATTAAGTGAAAAAATAAGATGATGGATTGAATAATTTTTGCCTATTAATTAATTAATTATTTATGAGATAACCATTTAATTGAATGGATTGAATGTTAATTCTTATTATTGTACATTTAATTATTGAATGAATGATGATGGATGAATAGGGATCAACATGAGCCTTTAAATTGGTTGTATATGCTTCAAAGTTGTTTGAAAAGGGTTGTATTAAATAAAGGTTTGCATGCCTTTTGATTTTCTACCTTGTAATTGTTATGAGAGTGAAACTCTAAGGGTGAAGATTTCTTTTTTGTTGTAAAAGTTGCAAAGAGCAAATGAGGCCAAGAGGATCAAGGAGGCTTGAAAATCTATGAATGTATGTGATAGTGTGACACCCCACTCAAGAAAATCCCTAATTTGAGATTTCAATCCGACTAAATCTTAATTCTTAACTTACAAACAAGCAATAGGCCCATAAAAATAATTTGTTTTTGAAAACTTATCAGAGACAACAACAATCTAAGCTAAATAGACCTTGACAAAATTACTAAGTATATACCATAATTCAATCCTTAAAACTTAACAACATGTACATGCCTTTGGGTATCATTATCAATTATGACATATCACGACATCTCAAAATCGAAGCTTAACATTCAAATGATTCCATATATACAATCAAACACCTGATATATTACAAAATGTGTTCATGTCCCAGCCTGAGGTCCAAGTTTATCACATATTCCTTGTCTAAGAAAATAAAAAGAATGTACATAAGGGTAAGTCCAAATAACTTAGTGAGGGATAACATTAACAGTAAACAATAAAGACCTATCGAGAAAGGAACATCTTAATAGATCATAAATCAATTATCAGTACATGAATAATTACAATTCAAGTAATAACAAGTCTGGCAAATAGGAATCTCTCTTGCCTTATTACTCTAAGAACGGATCACAATCAATCAAGATACAAGTACAATCAAGCAAACCTGAGCGACATAAGCATTTCAATGGATCAAGATGAGACATGCATATTACATTCACCTTATTCCAATCAATCAAGTACTTTTACCAAAGTGTGATAGCTTGGTACATGGCTTATGCCCGTACGGACCATATGGTGCACTGTGATGCCAAGGGTAAAATCCCTAGCACATTGTCGATACCTAGTGGGAAATCTCTAGGGTACCACTGATACCCATAGAAAAATTCCTAGCATATCACTGACACCCAAGCCAACTGCAAAGCGTGTCCCATATTCAAATATTTCACTCGGTTTGACCATTGGCCATTCAATCTCCGTACATATAAATAAACAAATATGCAGATGCCTAAGGAAAAATCCCTAACACAATGCTGGTACCCAAGGGAAAATCCCTAATGTATTGCTAATGCTAGATAGAACAAGTATACCAACAAGGCAACAGATAACGATATAGAACCATAATGGACAACCAAATAATAACAAGTATAGATTAGAAACGTGTATAGTAACAGATAGCAATTGAAAGTTCTGAGCACTAGAACAAATAAGAATGAACTCTCAATAGAGCATAATCAAGAAATAATACTGATACAGGTATACACATTAATTAATAGATAACAAACGAGATCACAAGCAAATTAAGATTCTAATAAACAAGAGCAAGCACAACACACAATCATGTTGAACCCTCACATGGGTCATTCCACAAGAACAAATAAGTATAATCAAGGCTAGATTGGCAGACCCTCATCTCTATAGTCTCAGAAAAGGCAACCATAATCTACAGTCTACTTAACTGTGGGACCACTTCTTCATCACCTAATAAAAGAGTATATTTATAGTTAAAATCCTCATTCAACCCTAATATTTACTATTATACTATCAACAGCCCAAAATCACAAACCATCCACTTAATATAATAGTTATAAGGTTTAATCGGTACTATTGGTACAAAATATGCTAATTAAGCTACTATTATAGAAATAGTCATGGTTTCACATCAGTTCCATTAAAAGAATATAATCCAATCCTTAATTACATATTAAACCTCATAACATCATCCCAAATTAATGAGTATGGTTCAATCATGTTAATTAACCCAATTTTTTGTCACTTAAGTCCCAAATCCATAAAATTAGGGTTTTCTTACTTATTAACCTTAATTAACCAAAGATGCCATATAATATAATATATCTGGGTACACTGAGCACATATAATTATCCATGCATGGCCTATATATACACAATTCTTATGGCAAATTCTCATTTCTTACCATTATACAAGGTTCGGAAGAAATAATGATACAAAAGCCATAAAGCTTTAAACCTTAATTTCCCATTTACCCAAGATTCGACTATGGAAACATTAGAATCACAAACTAAGAACATTAACATGATTGTCGCATCAAGGACAAATTTCTGCTTTAGAACAGTTATCGTCCATTATTGCCAGAAAAGGCTAGAACCACTACCAACAGCCACCTTTCAACTAGAGCTACATAATGCACACCTCAATTGCATGATTCACTATTGAGAATTCCCTCAATCATAGCTCCAAAACCTTAGCACTGCTGCTCACTGCCGTGGAGTTTTCTTTTAATTTCGTCACTGGTGCCATACTAAACTCCAGTGCAATGGCACTACTGTGTTCCCTAAGCTAAGAGCTTCAATTTTTGCTTTCCAGAAATTGGTCTCCACCGCTGCTTCACCATCACTCATCAATCACCACTATGGTCAACTTCCATATTCAATTGTTTGGTGGCCTGCATGTAAATTGTGTGTGTATTTGGCATCACTGTATAGTTGGTGAAAAGAAAAAACTAACTATCAATTCAGATTGTGGGTTAGGGTGATCATCGATAGAAATTGCCAATGAGGTTGGTGGGGGCTTTAGTGGAGAAGGAAGAAGAAAATGGGGGAAGAAATGAAAATTGATTATATATATTTAAACTTTTTTTATTTCACAAATTGACCACAAAATTTTTCTTTAAGCATCAATTGAGTCCTTCAAGGTTGTCAATTCTTCAATCAAGTCCCAAGATAATGTGAGTTCACGACATTTACCCTTTTGACCCAAGCATATTCCATGCAAACCCCCAAAACTTTCAAATATAGTCCAATTAGGTTTTCTTAAATTGCAAATTGATCCCAAACCTTTTTTTAAATACATAATAAATTAAAATTCATGAAAATAAAAATAATGGCAATAAATTCCACCAATTTTAAAATTTCTAGGGATGTTACAAATAGGATTTAATCAACCCACTTAAAATTACTTAAGTAATGCACCTATGGCTTTAAGTGTACTACTTGGTTAAAGCTCATGGTCATCCCACCCTAGGAACAAGCTAAGTGCATTTACTTATTTATGCTTTTCTTTATACTATTGATATATGAGATACATTGTTAGGATATATAAAATCTAAATAAGAGAAGATAAAAAAATTGATGAGATCTTTCAAAGCAAGAAAAACCCTTAACTTAGAGAAGTCTAAGTTTTACAAAATATTAAGTCAAGTTGGATATAAATTAAAAGGAATTTTAATTAATCCAAGCCTTCTACTAGTAGGAGGTGCCATGAGATGCTACCTATATTTAGTGTTGGCTCATGAATCATGGGATACTTTATTAGAGGAAAGCAACGATCACTTCTCGGCATATAATGCACTTTAATTTAAAACCCACTTTAACATTGTCTCACAAGTCGTGGAATGTCATTGTGGAGTTTATAATTCAAGATCAATTAGCAAGTATAACTTAACACCTAGTAGTATAGATGTCACACGAGTCATGGATGTACATGCAAAGTGAGGCAAAACATACCAAAAGTTGCATAGAGATGCATTTAACAAATGTTGCTTACCTTAGGATTATTTATGGATGTTTCATGAGTCACGGGTCCACAAATGATGCCGTTTGGACCTTAATTCTCACTAAGAAATGCAATTTCCTGATTTCCTTAAGAGAATAAGGAATTTGATAAAATAGTGGGAGAAAAGCATACTTGAAAGTCCATAAAATTCAAATTCAATCACATGCTTATATTCTCTTTCTCACTTTTGTAGATTTTTGAAATGTCAATCAATAGCAAAGAATCCACTTAGCGTTATTTTGAAAATCAATAAACTCATCAAACTTAATTTGCACGATTGGCTAAGAAACCTTAAAATTATTCTTAACTCCAAAAAGAGAATATATGTCCTCACTCAAAGTTTGTCAGACACCATTAGTGATGATGCTAAAAATGAGACATGCAAAATATTCACTAAATGAGCTGAAGATGATCTTCAAACTTATTGCCTCATGATAGCGTAAATGTCCAATGAGCTTCAAAAATCTCATGAGAACATGAAGACTCCTTTTGAAATTCATATGCACCTACAAGAGTTATATAGGGTGTAATCTAGACATGAGTGTTACTCATTGCCTAAGGAGCTCTTTAGGACTAAAATGATTGAAGGGGCTAGTGTCCATGACCATGGCTATAAAATGATCAGTCTTATTAAGAAGCTTGCTTAATTGGACATCATCATGGACAATGACCTTTATGTAGATTTCATTTTCCAATCATTACCAAGCTCATTTGACCAATTTGTTATGAACTTCAACATGTCTAAAGAAGAGGTAACAATTAATGAATTAGCTAATATGTTGGTGAACACCGAGTCAACTATGAAAAAGGATAAGCCTTTAATGCTTGCATCTTCTTCCAAATCTAAAGTGAAAGATAGAGATAGATTGGGATCTAAATATAAAAACCAAAATAGGAAAAATATAACCAATCATCTCATCCTAAGGATCAAAATCATGCACTAAATGAGGATTAGAGAGCAAAAAATTTACATTTGTAAATAGAAACAGAGGATTTGAAAAGATCACTCCAAAGATGCTTTTATTGGATGACCTACAAGCTCCAATGGTTGGATCCAAAATCTACCCTTTTAATGCTCCAAAAATGGGAAAAAAATGGTAGATCTAAGCATCACCAAATGACCAAAAATATAGCCAAAAATTATTGAAATTGATGCCAATGGATTGCCCAATGGTGTCTCCAAAATCGGTCCAAATGACGACCCATCAAGGAATTCTAAGTTGCCCAAATGTTGGACCTCTAATGAACAAGTCCACACACCTTGGGCAAGCTCTCAGTCAATCTCACTTTTGGTAGGTAAAGAGAGAAAAATAGTGATGGGAGTGGAGGTTTTAGAAGAGAGATGGTGGAGAGAATGTTTTGTGTGATTATTCAACACCTGAATAATATCACACTTTTGAATGGAAAATATGAGGAAACACCAACTAGCTTGAGATGGTCGACCACATGTCATATATATAGGGGTGATGGAAGCTTTTGGATGCTTCCATCACACCCTTCACGCATGTTGGCTAACTTGCCAAATTGTGTGCGCATTTGCATTTTAATTAGCATTTACATTTTATCTCATGAAATGAAATGCTAATTAACTTAATTCAAATGGACTCTTCTAGCTGTCTTCCTTCCAAAACTCAAATTTTCAATTTAATTAAATTAACTTTTTAATTTAATTAATCTAACTTAACTCCTTAAGTTAATTAACTTAACTCTTTAAGTTAATTTAGAGTTAACTTGACTAATTAGTTATGATATGGCACCAATTAAATTAACTCCTAAATTTAATTGGTCTAATTTGACTTCTTAAATTATTTTGATTAATTTAACACTTAAATTAATTAAGTTAAAATGACTAATTAAATAAGTCAATCATTTCTCTCTGTAAAAATGCCTAGTCGTGAATATTCCAACTCCTCAAAAAACTGTCAAATAAAAGCTTCCTTAAGTTTTTGTGTGTGACCCATTAGGTTCATCCATTTGTTGGACATGGTCTCACAACGCATTGTGATATTTTCAATATCGAAATATTTACATTAGTTTAAACTCCTTTAAACTAATAACGCTTTCAATTAATCTCTTTTAATTGAAGAGTACCTAGTCTAGATGGTCAATGTCTAGCGACAAGCTCATGAAGCCCAACTAATTGAATAAATGAATTATGTCTTGATGAACCATTATAGCTTATGCTTACCATGCAAATATGGTCCTTCCATCTCTTATCTCTTGAAAGAGGCCTAGGGAAAGAAATTTGTCGACTCCCTAATAGCCTCAATAACTATGTTTCTATTTTCAATATTCGATTCCCCTTCATGACCTCAACTTTGGAAAACACTTTTTCAAATTATTATACTACCTTGTGTAAGGATTTCTTGGAATCGATCATTATAGAATAGATAAGAGATGCACTCGTTCTTCACAATAACAAGGAGTTAGATTCCATAAGATTATATGACTTGGAATAATTTAAATCATGACCGTGGAGACTTGCTTCATAATCACCATCATATGTGTGACCAAGTTCTATAGTTTTGTATGATTTAAGGGCTTTAACCAAATGCAAGAAAAGTATAAAAAGCATAAGATGAAAATGGTTATTTTAATAAAAATAACATTCATTCAAAATTGTATCATAAGAGGAGTAGTTTTACACGTCAATCTAATTGGTTAATGGGGAACTATTCCAACAATCTTCCACTTGCCCCAAAGCTAATTCCTTATAGCCTTAAGGCCTATCTTCTCAAGATGTCCTTCAAAGACTTTTCACATTAGGGGTTTAGTTAGTAGATCTACTATATTCTTTTTGAAGGCTGTCATCTCAACTTAAATGTAACCTTTATTAACGATCTCATGGATCTAATCATAATGCACAAAATGTGCTTGAATCGCTGATGAGAACTTAGCTCTTTTTTTCATGGAATGGCTCCATTATTGTCATAAAAGACAACAAACCAGCTCTATAATACTAGGCAATATGTGCAACTCTTAGATGAAGTTTTTTATCCAAACATATTCCTTTGTAATTTTTGAAGCCGCAATATATTTTGCCTTAGTGGTAGAGTCAGCTGTGGTATCTTGTTCAAACTCTTCCAACATACTGTGTTGTCATTAAGGCAAAATATAAATACTAAGGTGGATTTAAGGTCATGTTCATCAAATTGGAAACTAGAATCCAAAAATCCTTCATGTTTCAATTCTCCATTATGGTAAACTAAAAATAAATCCTTTGTTCTTCTAAAGTACTTAAGGATAGCTTTTATGGTCGTCCAGTAACCTTCACTAGGGTTAAATAGAAAATGGCTCATAACACTTAGAACTTATGTTACATTCAGTCTAGTACATTAAATGGCATACATTATGCTCTCAATCGCAAAGGCATAAGGTATGTGGGACATTTTATCTCTCTCATCTTTAGTCTTAAGGGCTATAGACTTAGAGAGATAAAGACCATGTCCCATAGAAAGGAATCCCTTCTTAGATTCTTCAATACTAAACCTCTTTAATATCTTATCAATGTATGTAGTTTGGGAGAGCCCTAACTTCCTCTTTGATCTATCTCTATAAATTCATATTCTTAATACAAAGGATACTTTTCCTAAATCTTTTATGGAGAATTGCAAAGATAACAATGCTTTGGCATGCTCTAACCCCTTCTTTCTCATTTCTAATGAGAAGAATGCAATTGATATAAAACACAATAAATTGTGCTGAACTCCATTAACCTTTTTATACACACAAGGCTCATACATATTTTTGACAAAACCAAATAATTTGATTATTTTGTCAAAATGTATGTTCCAACTTTGGGATGCTTGATTTAGTCTATAGATAGACCTTCAAAATTTGCAAACCTTCTGCTCACTCCTTTTGGTTGTAAAAACCTTATGGTTGCCCTAAATAGATTTCTTTTTCAATGTTTCCATTGAGAAAAACGGTCTTTACATTCATTTGTCATATCTCATAGTCATAATAAATGGCTATAGCAAGCATAATCCTAACGGACTTAGGCATAGCAACCGGTGAAAAGTTTTTCTCAAAATTAATACTGGGTCTTTAAATATAACCCTTTGCCACTAGTCTAACCTTAAAGGTTGTTACCCCTCCATTGACTTGTAGCTTTTACTTGTAAATCCACTTGCAACCAACAAATACTATACCCTTCAATGGGTCAAACAAAGTCTATACTTTGTTGGAGTATATGGAGTCCATTTTGAATCTTGTGGCTTCAAGCCAATGTCCTAAATCTATCCCAATATAGCTTCTTTATAAGTCTTTGGATCACTATCTGTTTACCCCATTTCATGAAAGAATCCAAACATTTTAGGTTACTTCTTAATTCAGTCCGACCTTCAAAGAGGTTGTGTGATAAGCTCAGGATGCTCTATTGTTTCTACTGCTTGTGGGATAATATAATCATATGGAACTTCATCAAGTTTAATTATAATACCTTTTCTATCTAATAGAAAAATGTGGCGTTCCTCAAAACAAACACCTTTTGTTATAAGGGATCATAGAAATAATAATCCAAAGACTCTTTTTGGTATCCCACAAACTTGCACAAAATGGATATCACATCCAAGTTGTCTCCCACTAGTCTCTTGACGTATGTAGGAGACCCCCAAACTCTTAAATAAGAGTAAGAAGTATTTTGCCATACCACATCTCATGCAGTATATTTTGGCACCAACTTCGAGGGTAATATATTTAGTAGCCTTGCCGCAATATCAAGGGCATATCCCAAAAAAGATATAGGCATATTGGTGAAGCTCATCAAGGAATATACCATGTCAAGTAAAGTACGATTTCTTCTCTCAATTACTCCATTATGTTAGGCTGTTCTAGGTAAAGTTCATTATGAAAAAATTTCATTATTTTTTAATAATCCAAGAAATTGATACTTAAGTATTCATCTCATTGATTCAATCAAAGAGCTTTAATACTAAGTCCTTGTTGCTTTTTTACTTCACTCCTATACTTTTTGAATTTTTCAAAAGCTTCAAATTTGGATTTCATAAGATACACATCTAGATCAAGTATAATCAGCAGTAAAGACAATGAAGTAAAAATAGCATCCTTTTGTACTACTTTTTGAAACGGTTGCAAGATATATTAGAATAATCACAAAATTACAATGTCAAACAATCTTCCCTTACATCTCAAAGGAAAGCAAGCAATATCACTTGAAAATATAAGGAAATGACAAAATTAGACTAGCTATGCACAATTACAAAAGTTGATTGCTGACATAGTGCCAAGCCCATACAAAGTTGAATATGTAATTTAGAAAAAGAAAAAAGAAAGCATAGCCTTTGAACTCCCACTTTCTAGAGTGAAAACACACTTGGCACCTTGGAATTGACATGCATTTTTATGGGGCCTCCACTTATCCCAATTATGAACAAACTCCAAGTTTCTGTCCCTTAAATATATTACTCATGAACAACCTTTAAATCTAAAAACAATCTAACAAAGAAAACTAAAAACAAAAACTATAACAGACCACAAAGTCTCCTCGGTCATCTAGAAAATATGAAATAAAACAAGCCCATCATGACAACCTAAAATCTATGATAGTCTAGCCCATCTCATTGGTAAATTAACCATGTTAACAAGAAAACATCCCCAGCAACAATCCCAAATCATCCAATTCACTAGAATCAATCTATAAATCCAAACAAGATTATTTGAACCTAAAGTTAGGTAATTGAGGTTCATCCATTCTAAGAAAAGCTTGAACTTTTGAAAGAAGTTGATACTTTTTAGGGACAACACTATTTGGAGCATGGCAAGCCTATTTAGCAAGGAAATCCGCAACATAGTTTCATTCTCTATATATGTGTGTAAATGAAATGTTCATTACTTGAAAATGGTTTCTAGTCCTACCAATAGAGTGTGTAAGACTCCAATGATGTGGTTGGTGATTGGTAGTGAGAAAAATAACAGCTTGAGCATCAGTTTCATCAACACATTGTCGAAATGTTTCTCATGGGAGAGTTCTAAACCTTTTATAATTCAAATAAGTTCAGTGAGCATATTAGAAACATGTCCAAAAGGATGAATGAAGCTAAAAATGACTACAAGGTTGTTGTCCTTTAATAATCTCATAGCCTAACTAATCCAAAATTGATCTAAGAGGCTTCATCAGTGTTTAATTTGAATTAGCCTAGACTAGGGAAAAAGCCATCTCACTAAAAAACTTTTGGAAGCTAACTGATGTGAGAAAAATATATTTAATCATTTGTTTCTTGAAGAAATCAAAGAATTTTTTGGGAATCTTATAAGATCAATTTGTTTTTTTTTTCTCTAATAGTTGGTCAAAAGTTTATTTAGGTTCGAATCCTACTGAAAGGTCCACTAGAGATTAGAAATTATTGTAGTAGAAAGATCTCTCTTCTAATAGTAAGGTTTAAAAAGACAAGCTTGATGTACTGTTAACTAGTCATTTAGAATTCTCCAATTGACCTTGTCCTCTTGCACTAATTTTTAGTGGTCCAAAAATGTTTATATAGATCAAATCTAAATAATTTGTGGTTTGCTCCATTTGTTGTACAAAAGAAACCTTGGTCATTTTTCCTTCTAAACAAAATTCACAAATAGAAAGAACATCTATGCCACTAACATTTAGTGCTTTGAGGACTTCTATGTTGTTAATCTATATGGATCAAATCTAAATAACTTGTGGTTCGCTCCATTTATCCTACAAAAGGAGCTTTGATCATTTTTCCTTTTAAACAAGATTCACAAGAAAGAAGAACATCTATGCCACTAACATTTAGTGCTTTGAGGGCTTCTATCATGTTTATCCTATTTTTTAAAAAATACGTTCAAGTTTTGCATGCCACAAGGTGGCACTTTCTTGGTTATCTAATTTTCTTTTGCATGGTTGAATGAGCATAAGTAATAGTTGAGAATCCTTTCTTGGTTATCTAATTTTCTTTTACATGGTTGAATGAGCATAAGTAATGGTTGAGAATCCTTTCTTGGTTATCTAATTTTCTTTTACTTTGTTGAATGTACATAATTGATGGTTGAGAATCCAAAATGTATAATCCATTACTAAATATACCTATTGCAACTAAAAAACCATTCTTATTGCTTATAATTTCCCATTAGATATTGAAAAATTGAATCCATCACTATCAAAAATCAAAATTGAAATAATATTCTTCACAAGAGTTGGTATATAGTCACAAGGATCCAATACAATCAAGGAGTTCCCTAAGTCTAACTTCATAAAGCCTTCAACTTTGGCCGCCACTTTCGCTCCATTGCCAAAGTGTATCATCAAATCCTCATCACTTAGACTCCTTCTTCTTTTCATCCCCTATAATAAATTACAAAAGTGAGAACTACATATGGTATCCATGAGAAAGAATTGAACATTAAGTGCATTTTAATAAAGTACATACCTTTCCCAAAGGTTGCAAGATAATCCTTACAATTTCGCTCCCAATAGTCCATCTTACCACTGTAGAAATAAGTGGCATTTTTCTTATCCTTTTCTTTCTTCTTAACCCCACCAAATGGTTTTAATGCTCTTTTTTCCTTTAAAGAAGAACTCTTATTTTTCTTACCTTCTTTCTTCTTTCCCCTTGGGCTTTTAAACTTAGAAGAGAAAGTAAGCATTAAAGATTTATCCTTTTTCATTGTCAATTCAACCATTACCAGCATATTAACCAATTCATTGATCATAACTTCTTGTTTAGACATATTAAAGTTCATCATGAATTTGTCAAAAGAGCTAGGGAAGGATTGAAGGATTAAATCCACATAGAGGTCAATGTCCATCACTACTTCTAAAGCAGTGAGCTTCCTAACAATCCCAATCATCATAAGTCCATGATCATAGAGACTTACATATACTTCTCATGCCTTGCTTGTACACCATACAACCCTTGTAAGTGCAAATGAATCCTAGAAGCACTTTTCATGTGCTCATGAGACTTTTGAAGCTTATTAAGCATAGAGGCCATCATAAGGTAATGGGTTTAGAGGTCATCTTCTACCCATTTAGTGAATATTTCATGTGCCTGCTGATCAGCATCCTTGTCTATGGTGTCAGCGGACTTTAAGTTAGGACATAAATCCATTTCTCAAAGTCAAAAATGATTTTGAGGTTTTGTAGCCAATCATGGTAATTCAGCCTAGTTAGTTTATTAGATTCTAATAGATTCTTAGTAGATTCTTGGCCATGCTTGAGATTTCTACAAAGGTGAAAAGGAGAATATAAGCATTTAATTGAATTTGATATAAGAGAACATGTTTATTGACTTTCAAACATATTTTTCTCCCACTATTTTATCAAATTCCTCATCCCCAAAAGGAATTCAGGAAGTCACATTTCCTAGTGAGAATCAAGGTCCAAAAGGCATCATTTGTGAACCTATGACTCATGACACATCCACAAGCAATCCTAAGGTAAGCAACTTTTGCTAATTGTATCTCTATACAACCCTTTATATGTTTTGCCCCCCTTTTCATGTAGACCCATGGCTCATGAGACATCTACACTACTAGGTATTAAGTTGTACCTACCAATCAATCTTTAATTATAAACTCTACTATGTCATTCTACAACTCGTAAGATAAAGCTATAGTAAGTTTTAAATTAAAGTGCATCATATGCCGAGAAGTGAACATAGCATTCCTCTAATAAATTGTCCCACAACTTGTGAGCTAACACTAAATTAGGGTGGCATCTCATTTAGTATTGAGAAAATGGGTTTAAGGACCATAGGGAATTGGCTTTAGGGCAAGTGGGAGATTGTTGGAATAGTGCCGCATAAGCCAATTAGGTTGGCATGTATAACTACTCCATACAATAGTCTTGATTGAGTGGTATTCAATAAAATGGCCATTTTCATCTTATGCATCTATGTTTTCTTATGCATTTGATTGAAACCCTTAAATTATACAAGACTATGGAACTTGGCCACACATATGATAGTAATCATAAAATTAGTTTCTATGGTCATGATTTTAAATATTTTAAATAATAGGATCTTAAGAGATAAGGCATTTAAAATTCAAATAGATTTACACTAACAATGCATATTACAAAGAATTGGATATTGCCCCATTTCATGGGCAATCTATGTTAGTCAAGGATATATGTTAGTGGGTACTTGTTAGAGGACAAGTTCACTGAAGGCCCACTTAGAGAATCCATTAGATATACATAGTGGCAAGTGCTCCAACTTACAATAGTACATATAATTGATAATTTGGAAAATGAGTTTTCCAAAGTAGAGGTCATAACAAGGAATTGAACATCAAGAATAGATAGATATAGTTATCAAGGCTATTAGAGAGCTGGCAAATATCTTACCCTAAGTCTCTTTTGAGAGATAGGAAATGAAAGGATCATATTTGCATGGCAATTGTAAGCGATAATGGTTCACCTCAAAATAATTCACTCATCTAATTCATTGGACTCCATCGGATTGTTGCTAGACATCAACCATAAAGATTAGATGCTCTTCAATTAATAGAGATTAATTGATAAAGTTATTAGCTTAAAGGAGTTTAAACTAATTCAAATATTTTTAATATTCAAAATATCACCAAGAGTTGTGAGCCCATGTCTGTTGAATTGGTGAACCTAATGGGTTACACAAAAAAGTCTAAGGATACTCTTATTTGATAAGAGGATTCTTCTAAGCAGTTAGAAAATTGCACGTGGGCGGTTTTTGCTTAAAGTGAAAGACAGCAATTTGGCTAATTATCAATTGGTCACTTTGGATTGATTGATTTAAGTATTAAATTAATAAAAATAATTTTAAAAGTTAAATTAAGCCAATTAAATTAAGGAGTTGATTTAATTGATGCTATGTGACAATTTAATTAGTCAAAGCCAACTTAAAGAGTTAAGTTGATTTAATTAACTTGAGGAGTTAAGTTAAAATAATTAAATTAAAGAGTTAATATGATTAGCTAGGCAATTTATGTTTTAGAGGGAAAATCAAATGGAAGAGTCCATTTGAATTTCTTGAGTTAGCATTTTTAATTTATGAAATTAAAATCCAATTCAAGCTAGAATCAAATCTAGCAAGTTGGCACAAGTAGGCAAAGTGTGAAGGAAGTTTCCAATAGCTTTCATTCACACTATAGATACCCTTGGTAGCTGGCTACGTAAGATTATTCCATACTCCCATTTTCCTTTCAAAAAGTAGCATAACTTATGTGTTGAATAACTACCTCCCTAGAATCTCTCTCTTCTCTCTCTTTATCAAAACCACCACCTCTCTCTCTCACTTGTCATCTTTTTCCTCCATTCTATTCTAGCTTAGAGTGTGAGGAATTGAGATGTCTTCCTAGGTGTGTGGGTCACCATTAGAGGCTTCACACTTGGGAAGCTTAGATTTGGAGTTCAATTATTCATTGGTGGCTGATTTTTGGAATATAGCTTAGGTAATTTTGGAGTTGTTCTTCCTCCTCATTTTCAGCTATTTTGAAGCGGTTTTGGAGGTCTATTTATGAGCAAACATTGCTACATTAAGAAGCCTTTGGTATGGTGAAGTTGATGCTTGAAGTAGAGAGTGGTAATCTTACTTTGGAAGAGTCCAGGGGAAAGATGTACATTATTGTTTTTTTTCTTCGAATGGAGCTTTCTTGCTTCCAAATTGTAGTTTAGGACATGTTGATTAGTCCTGGGATTGGAGATTGCAAGTTAATTTTGCCTTTAATTTGGTCTTAATTATGGATCCTTGCCTATCTTGTCTCATTAGACCAATATCCATGTCTCTTTTTTGGGGATATGCACCTAAACACAGTGGTGAGGCTATTAAATATAGTACCCTCAAAGTCGGTTCCAAAGATGCCACATGAAATATGATATGACAAAGCATCCTCTTACTTTTACTTAAGAATGTAGGGGTATCCCGCCTATATCAAGAGACTAGGGAGAGATAAGTTGGATGCAAGATCCACTTCGTACAAGTTTGTGGGATACCCAAAAGAGTCTTTGGGTTATTACTCCCATAATCCTTTGGAACAAAAGGCATTTGTTTTGAGGAATGCCACATTTTTTGAAAAGAAGTTTCCATTAAATAGAAAAGATATTGTTATTGAGTTTGACGAAGTTCAAGATGATCATACTATCCCATAAGCGACAGCAACAAAAAAACATCTCAAGCTTAGTACACATCTTCCTAGAAGGTCGAAGCGAGTCAAGAAACCATTTGAAAGGTTTGAATTCCATCATGAAATAAGTCATATAGATAGTGATCCAAGGACCTATGAGAAAGCCATAGTGTACATGGATTTGGGTCATTGACTTGAGGCCATGAAATCCGAAATGGACTCTATGTATTACAACAAAGTATGGACTTGGTAGATCCACTGTGAAAGTAGATGAGGTGTTAGGATCTATTATAATTTATAAAAATAGGAAAAATTAACCAACACATCCTCAACCCAAGGATCTATTCTATGTCTCAATAAAGGATTAAAAAGGTTGGAAAATGTTAACTTAATCACGGAAATGAAAGGCAACTAGCAAGCTCTCACAAGGGAACTCTTTCCAAGCATTTTTTTTTTCTCTAAAGAACTCCAACTCCTCTCCAAAGGATAGAGCCACATAAACCTTTTCTACCAAAAAATCCTCCAAGTTGTGCTTGAAATGGTGGCAAAACAGCAACTCAAACCGCCAGTTGACAATCAATACCAAAATCGGCCACAAACTTGGAAGATCCTTGTTCACCAAACCAAAGCTCCCCAAATGTGAAGCTTCTAAAGCTAGTCCACACACCCATTCTAAATCATCTCTCAATAAGTTAGAAAGATGAGGAGGATGAAGGAAGATAAAGAAAAAAGTGTAAGGAAGTTATTAGAGAGAAAAAGTTGTTGGAAGGAATCTAGAAGGTGGTCTCTCTCAACACATGAGATCACCACTTGAATGGAGGGAAAAATGTAATTGGAAATAATGCATAAAATAGCTGACCATGAGGGGGAGTGGAGTGTATTTATAGTGTGAGGTAGAAGCCTATGGAAGCTTCTATCACACACTCCTCACCTGGCCACCTAAGATTGCGCTTGGCTAGTGAAGTTGCATTTTTAATTCATTTTTAATTTCCTAAATTAAAAATGCCAACTCACCAATATTGAATGGACTCTTCGATTTAATTTTCTCTCCAAAATTAGATTCCCTTTCTAGTTAAATTAACTCTTTAATTTAATTAGATTAACTTAACCCTTTAAGTTAATTAAAATCAACTTAACTCTATAAATTGACTTTGACTAATTAAAATTACCACATGGCACCAATTAAATTAACTTCTTAATTTAATTGGCCTAATTTAATTCTTTAAATTATTTTGATTAATTTAACACTTAAATTAATTAAGTCATAGTGACGAATTAATAATTGGTCAAGTTGGTCTCTCTCCCCAATTAACTTGATTACCTCAATTAGCTAACCCCTTAGATTATTTATTCAATCAAGTGAGAGTGTTTTAGAAATTTTTGTGTGACCCTTTAAGTTCATCAATTAAGTAAACATGGGCTCACAATTCTTTCTAATTTATTGCATATCAAATATTCTGATTAACCTAAACTCTTTTAAATTAATCACTCTATCAATTAATTTATATTAATTGAAGAATACCCCATCTCCATAGTCAATATCTAGCACAAGCCTATGGAGCCAACCAATTAGGTGAATTAATTGAGAGGTGAACCATTAGCACTTACAATTGTCATGCAAATATGATCCTACCATTTCTTATTTTTCGAAAGTGGCATAGGGCAAGATATTTATTAGCTCTATAATAACCTCAATAACTATGCATCTATTCTGGATTTTAATTTTCCAATATGACCTCAACTTTGAAAAACTCCTTTTCCAAATTGTCGCATCACCTTGCACAAGAATTTCTTAAAATCGATCATCTTAGAATATATAGGAGATCAACTTGTTCCTCACTGATGTGCAAAATAAATCCCATCTTGGAACTCACAAATCTTCATACTTAGGTATCTTGTACCCAACCTAAGCCTTAGGCAACCTTTACATGGTCGGAGCAAAATCAAAGCACAAGGTGTTGAAATAGTGCCTCGCAAGCCAATTAGATTAGCATGTATAACTACTCCATGTAATAGTTTTGATTGAATGATATTCAATAAAATGCGCATTTTCATCTTATGCGTTTATATTTTCTTTACTTGCATTTGGTTGAAGCCCTTAAATCATAAAAGACTATAGAACTTGTTCATGCATATGATGGTGATCATGAAACAAGTATCTATGGTCATTATTTTAAATATTTCAAGCCATAAAATCTTATGAGATATGACATCTAATATTCAGATAGACTTGTATGGGCAATCAATGTTAGACATAGACACATATTAGTAGATGCTTGCTAAAGAACAAGTTCACTGAGGGCCAGCTTAGAGAATCCACTAGATAGTCATAGTGATAAGTTCTCTAGCTTATGTAGTGTATATAATTAATTAGTTCCTTGACTTGAGGTTCCACAGTAATCTTTTATTTATGTCCTTATGCTTTGATTTTGCTCCCACCACATAGTGGGTTGCATGGGTCTTAGGTTGGGCACAAGCTACCTAAGTATGGAGATTGGTGAGTTTCAAGATGGGAACTATTAGCCCATCAGTAAAGAATTATTAGGCTTTTGTGTGTGACCACACAAAAATGTGAAGCCTCTAAAGCTAGTCCACATACCTAAAGC
>JACGDI010005602.1:134682-182919 GCA_014898725.1 Jacaranda copaia
TTCTCTTTTATAATCTAGCTTAGATTATGAAGAATTGAGAGTTCTTCTAGATGTGCGGATCAACATTAGAGGCTTCACACTTGAGAAGCTAAGAATTGGAGATTGATCTATTATTAGTGGCCTATTTTGGAGACGTTTTGGAGTGATTTTTGGGACTATTTTTCCTCCACTTCCTCGGTCATTTTAAGGCTATTTTACAGGTATTTTGGTGAGCAAAAGTTGATTCCACAATGAGCTTTTGGTGTGGTGACTAGATCCTTGAAAAGGAAAGTGTTGATCTTGCTTTGAAAGAGTCTAAGATGAAGATTTGCTTTGTCACCTTGTTTTTCTTCAATGGTAATCTTCTTGCTTCCAAATCCTAGTTTATGACATGATGATTAATCCTTGGTTAGGAGATGCAAGTTAATTTTTTCCTTATTTTTTATTTTAATAATGGATCCTTGCATCTTTCCTCTCTTCACAATGACGTAAATATAAAGTTATTATGGAACATCAAGTTAAAAGACTAATTATATGCACAATCATAGGCTTGAGAGTAAGTCTTCAGTGAACTTGTTTTTTAGTAAGCACCCACTACAATACATCAATGTCTAATATAGATTGCCCATGAAATGAGGCAATATCTAATCCCTTGGAATATGCATTGTTAGTGTAAGTTTATCTAAATTTTAGATGCCCTATCTCATAAGATTCTATAACTTAGAATATTTAAACTTATGACCATAAAGACTTATTTCATGATCACCATCAAATATATGACCAAGTCCAGTAGTTTTATATGATTTAAAGGCTTCAACCAAATACATGTGAAGAAATCATAAATGCATAAGATAAAGATGGCCATTTAATTTATTATCATTTAATTAAGGTTATTACATGGGGTAGTTCTACATGCCAATCTAACTAGCTTGCCAGGCACTATTCCAACACACCAAAAGGGTATAGTATCCAATAGTTGCGAATGGAGATATAAGCATAAGGTTGGAGTCAATAAAGAGTACCTTTAAGGCTAGAATATTGGCAAAATGTTATACTTAAAGACCTATTATTTGACTTTGAGGAAACCTTTTCACGAATTACTATACCTAAGTCCATAAGGATTATGCTTCCCATTGCCACTTACCACCACTATGAAATTTGGCCAATGGATGCAAAGACTACCTTTGCTCAATGGAAACATTGATAAAGAAATTTATACGAAGTAACCATAAGGCTTTTCATCCAAAGGGAGTGAGCAAAAGGTTTGCAAACTCCAAAGATCCATTTACAGACTTAAGCAAGTATCCTGAAGTTGGAACATACATTTTAACTATAAGGCTAAATCGTTTGACTTCATCAAAAATATGTATAAACCTTGTTTGTACAAAAAGTTTAGTAAGAGTTCAATATAGTTTATTATGTTTTATGCTGATAACACCCTTCCCATTAGGAAAGAGAAAGAGACGTTAGAATAAATTAAAGTATGATTATCTTCATAATTCTCTATGAAGAATTTAGGAGAAACATCCTACGTATTAGAAATATGGATCTATAAAGATAGATCAAGAAGGATGTTAGGGCTCTCCCAATCCATGTACATAGATAAGATGCCAAAGAGGTTTGGTATGGAGAAATCCAAGAAGGGATAAATTTCCATAGGACATGACATTTGGCTCTCCAAGTTTATGGCCCCTAAGATAGAGTGGAGAGAAAGAAGATATCCCACATACCTTATGCATCCACTATTTGAAGCATAATTTATGTTATGCTATGTACAAAACCTAATGTAGCTGTCGCTTTATGTGTTAGAGCTACTACTAATCTAATTCCGGTGAGAGTCATTGAAAAGCTATAAAGACAATCCTAAAGTACTTGAGAAGAACTGAGGATTTATTTTTAGTATATGATTATGGAGAGTTGAAACTTGAAGGGTTTTTAGATTCTAGTTTCCAATTTGATGAAGATGATATCAAATCCACTTTTGGATTTATATTTTGCCTCAGTAGGTGGCGTGATGAGTTGGAAGAGTTCCAAGTAAGAAACCATGGCTGATTCAATCATTGAAGTGAAGTATATTGCAGCCTTAGACATTACAAAAGATAGGTGTTTGGATAAAAAAAAACTTCATCCAAGATTTGGATGTAGTGTAAGTAGAAAATGTACTAAGATTCATAATAATTTGCAAAAATAGAAAAAATTAACCAACACATTCTCAACCCAAGAATCTATTCTATGCCTCAAAATTTGATTAAAAGGTAGGAAAATTTTACCTTAATCTTGAAAATGAAAGGTGACAAGCTCGCTCTCATAAAGAAACTTGTTCCAAGCTAGAAATTCGCCTTTCCACCAAGGATCTCTAACTCCTCTCCAATGGACAGCCTTGACAGAAACATTTGCTGCCAAAAAATCCTCCAAGATGTGCTCTAATAAGCAGTGAAGGAAAACTCTTGAAGCAAAATTGCCGGTTGATAATCAATACCAAAATCGATCACAAACTTACCAAAGCTCCCCAAATGTGAAGCCTCTAAAGCTAGTCCACACACCTAAAGCCACTCTTAATCCTCTCACAATCAGCTAGAAAGATGAGGATGAATGAAGATGAAAAAGAAAGTGTGAAGAAGTTACTCGAGAGAAACACTTGTTGGAGGGAATTTAGAGAGTGGCTTCTCTCAACAAATGATATCACCACTTGAATGGAGGAGAAAATGCAGCTGGAATTTTTGTTTCACTCTTAAAGGGCTGGCCATGAGGGGAGTTTTGTAGTGTGAGATGGAGGCTAGTGAAAGCTTCTATCACACACACCTCACTATGCCACTTAGCTAGTCAAGTTGCATTTTTAATTTCTTAAATTAAAAATGCCAACTCACCAATATTAAATGGATTCATCTATTTAATTTTCCCTCAATAGTTAGATTTCCCTTATAATTAGACTAATGCTTTAATTTAAATAGATTAACTTAATTCTTTAAGCTAATAAAATCAACTTAACTCTTTAAATTAACTTTGACTAATTAAAATTGCCACATGGTACTAATTGAATTAACATTTTAATTTAATTGGCATAATTTAACCCTTTAAATTATTTTCATGCTTAAATTAATAATGCCTTAGTTATCAATTAATAATTAGTCAACTTGGTCTCTCTCTCCAATTAAATTAGTCACCCTAATTATCTAACCCCTTAGATAATTTCTTCAATCTAGTGAAACTGTTCTAGAATTTTGTGTGTGACCTAATAGGTTCACTAATTAATTAGACATGGGTTCATAATTCTTTGTGATTTATTTAAGATTAAATATTTCAATTAGTCTAAACTCGTTTAAACTAATCATTCTATCAATTAATCTCCATTAATTAAAGAGTATCCAATCTCAATAGTCGATGTTTGGCACAAGCCTATAGAGCCCAACCAATTGGATGAATTAGTTATAGGTGAACCATTACCTCTTACAATTGCTAGGAAAATACAATCCTTCTATTTCCTATCTCCCAAAAGAGGCTTAGGGCAAGATATTTGCCAGCTCCCTAATAGCATCAATAACTATATATCTATTCTTGATGTTTGATTTCTCATTAGGACCTTAACTTTGGAGAAATCCTTTTTCAAATTGTCTTATCACCTTGTGCATTGGAACCTATTATCTTAGAATAAGAGATTAACCCATTCTTCATAAACAAGCGAGACGGATTCCATCTTGAAACTTGTTGAAAGTTAGAGACAGCCAAGGATCCATGAGTTACAACCAAAAATAGGCAAAATTTAGCTTGGTAACTCTCACTCAAGGGTCTATCAACATGTCATAAATTCAAATTTGAAATCTAGAGAGTTACTTTTTGAAGAAAAACAAAGGCAACTAGGTAGATTTTTTCTTGAACTCTTTTGAAATAGGATCTACCCTCTCCACTTGATGGATCAAGCTTTCCATACCCAAGGCTCCTTAATACACCAACTTTTTCACACTAGGACACCTCCTACACAACCTCCAATTGGCCAAAAATCAAGAGGAATGGTCACTCTAAACTTGCCTAAACAATGCTCCAAAAATCTGCCACACAGGATGGTCTAATCTCTAATTCTAAGCTTCCAAAGTGTGAAACCTCTAATGGTGATCCACATACCTAGGAAAAACTCTCAAATCCTCACACTATATGATAGAATTGAGAGAAGGATAAAGATGATAGGAAAAGAAAGAGATGGCAATTTTGGTGAAAAAGGGGAGGAGAGAGAGAGAGAGAGAGAGAGAGAGAGAGAGAGAGATAGAGACAGAGATAAAGACAAAGAGAAAGAGACACAAAGAGGGGGGGAGAAAATAATCTAGGGAGGTAGTTACTCATCACATGAGTTACGCTCCCTTTCAGAGGTAAATAGAAGCATGAAAAATACAAGCTTACGGCTAGCCACCCTTAGGGGTATTTATAGGAGATGATAAAAGCCTTTGGAGGCTTCCATCACACCATCCACAAATGAGCCAATTTGCCTACTTGCTAGATTCTTCTAGCTTGAATTTTGATTTTTAATTTTATAAATTAAAAATGCCAACTCATTTAATTCAAATGGACTCTTCCATTTGATTTTCCTTAAAAACTAAGATTCTCTAGTTAATTAAATTAACTCTTTAATTTAATTAATTTAACTTAACTCCTTAAGTTAATTAAATTAATACCTTATGTTGACTTTGACTAATTAAATTGTCACATGGCATCAATTAAATTAACACCTTAATTTAATTGGCCTAATTTAACCTTTTAAATTATTTCAAACAAGAGTCTCCTTCGAATTTTGTGTGTGACCCATTAAGTTCACCAATTCATTAAATGTTGGCTCACAACTCATTAGTCATTACTGTAGAGACTTATTTCATGATCACCACAATATATGTGACCAAGTCACATAATCCTGTATGATGTAAAGGCTTCAACCACATGCATGTGAAGAAATCATAAATGCATAAGATGAAGATGGTCATTTTAGTAAATATCATTCAATTAAGATTGTATCACTAGTAGAGTAGTTTTACATGTCAATCTAATTGGCTTGCAAGACATTATTCCAATAATCTCCCACTTGCTCTAAAGTCAATTCTCCATAGCCTTCAAAACCATCTTCTCAAGATGTCTTAAAGACCTTTTTGCTTTTAGGGTTTAGGTAGTAGATTTGCTATATTCTCTTCTGCAACAACTTTATCCACCCAAATGTTGCCTCCATAAATGATCTCATGGATCAAATGATAATGCATTTATTTATGTTTAGATCACTGATGAGATCTTGGATTCATTGTTTGTGTAATGGCTCCTTTGTTATCTCAATAGGCGACTACTGGCTCTGTACGCTAGACACTACATCCAACTCTTGGATGAAATTTTTTATCAAAAACCTTCCTTTGTGGTGTCCGACACTACAATGTATTTTTTTCTTAGTGGTCAAATCAACCGTAGTATCTTATTTGGAAATTTTCCAACCTACTGCGTCGTCATTAAGAAAAACTATATATCCAAAAGTGGATTTAAGGTCATCTTCATTAGATTGGAAACTAGAATCCTAAAAATGTTCAAGTTTTAGCTTTCAATTGCCAATACTAGAAACAATTCTTAGTTTTTTTCGAATACTCAAGGAACATTTTCATGGCTTTCCAATGACTCTCACTCAGATTGGATTGGTAGCAGCTCGTAACACTTAGAGCGTGTGCTACCTTTGGTATTGTACATTGAACGGCATATATTATGTTTCTAATAGCAAATGCATAAGGTATGTAGGACATTCTTTTTCTCTCCTCTTCGATCTTTTGGGCCAAAGACCTAAAAAGATGAATGTCACATCCCATTGAGAGGTATCCCCTCTTGGATTTCTCTATACTAAACCTATTTAGTATCTAACCAATATACATTAATTAGGAAAGCCCCAACATCTTCTTTGATTTATCTCTATAGATCTATATTCTTAATACAAAGAATGCTTCTCCCAAATCCTTCATGGAGAATTACAAAGATAACCATGCTTTAGTACACTCTAATGTCTCTTTCTCATTTCCAGTGAGAAGAATGTCATTGACATAAAGTACAATAAAATATATCAAACTCCCACTAGCCTTTTTATACACACATAGTTAATACATATTTTTTATAAAGCCAAACGATTTGACTATCTTATCAAAACATATGCTCTAACTTTAGGATGCTTACTTTAGTCGATCAATGGAACTTTAGAGTTTGAAAACATTTTGTTCATTCCCTTTGGATGTAAAATTTTGTGGTTGCTCCATATAGATTTTGTCGTCATTGTTTCCATTGAGAAAGGCTATTTTTACATCCATTTGCCTAATTTTGTAGTTGTAATAAGTGGCTATAGCAAGCATAATTTTTATGGACTTAAGTATAGCGACCGATAAAAAGGTTTCCTCAAAATTAATACTAGGTCTTTAAGTATAACCATTTGCTACTAGTTTAGCCTTGAAAGTTGTTACCTCTCCATTAACTCTTAGCTTACACTTATAGATCCACTTGCAACAAATGGGTACTATACCCTTCAGTGGATCCATCAAAGTCTATACTTTATTAGAGTATATAGAGTCCATTTCAGATTTTATGGCCTTAAGCTAATGACCCGAATCTATGTCCGAATTAGCTTCCTTCATAGGTCCTTAGATTACTATTTGTTGTCCCATCTCAAGAAAGAATATGAGCTTTTGGGGTTACTTATTGATTCGGTCCAACCTTCTATGATGTTGTGTATTAGGCCCATGATGTTCTTTTGTTTCTATCACTAGATTATATGATCATCTTATATTTCATCCAGTTCAACAACAACGCCCTTTTTATCTAATAAAAACTACTTTTCCAAAAATGTGGCATTTCTCAAAACAAACACCATTTGTTCTGAGGGATCATAAAAATAATAACCCAAAGACTCTTTTAGATATCCTACAAACTTGCACAAAATGGATCTCTCATCCAACTTGTCTCCTACTAGTTTCTTGACATAGGCAGAAGACCCCTAAACTCTTAAATAAGAGTACAAGGGTGCTTTGCTAAATCACATCTCATGTGGTGTCTTTGGCACCAACTTTGAAAGTACTACAATTAGTAGCCTCACTACTATCTTAAGGGCATATCCCCAAAAGAAGATAGGGACATCGATGAAGTTCACCATAGACCATACCATGTCTAATAAGATACAGTTCCTCCTCTCAACTACTCCATTATGTTGGGATGTGCAGGGTATAGTCTATTGTGAGAGAATCTCATTCTCTTTTAGATAATTCAAGAATTTGGTACGTAAGTTTTCACCTCCTTAATCCAACCAAAGAGTTTTGATACTAAGCTTTAATTGCTTTTTCCTTCATTCCTATACTCTTTAAACTTTTCAAAAGCTTTGGACTTTTACTTCATAAGATACACATATCCAAACTGAGTGAAATCATTGGTCAAGGTAATGAAGTAAGAATAGCGTCTCTTGCACTAACTTTTAGTAGTCCACATACATCCATATGGATCAAATCCAAATGACTTATAGATCACTCCGATTGTCCTACGAAAGGCGCATTGTCATTTTTCCTTTTAAAAAAAATTCACTAGTTAAATCCTCTAATCTACTAACATTTAGGGATTGTACTTTTGCATTTTTGTCATTTTTTGGAAAATATTTGGGAGAATGGGTTTTTGGGAGAAAATTTAGAGAATGTGCCAAGCGTTCTTTTTTGTTTTGGAAAAATAGAAAAAATGATTTGAGAATGAGGTGGTTGTTCTTTTTTATTTTGGAATGAGACAAATTTTACTGTAGATGTCAAATTACTTGATTTTTTATTAGGTTTGTAGGAAAAAAATTATTTTTCTATTGTGTGTAAATATTTATAGTTAGATGATGTGTGTGTATATATATGTGAATAATGATTGATATATGGTTGTAATTAATAAAATTATGTGATTTAATTGGTGATTTATTTTAAAATTTATATTTTATAAATTTAACATAAGTAAATGATGTATTATTTGGAAGAAAATATTTAGTAATAAATAGTTAAATATCACACTATAATTAAATTTTTTATTATAATTTTAAATAAATGTGAAGATTAATATTTAATGAAAATTAATTTTTTGAAGAAGATTAATTTATTTATTATATCAAATTAAAACATCTTAAGTTATTTATTAAATGAATTAATGTAATATTTAATTAATACATTAAATATTAAATAGAACTAACACATTATTTAATTAATAAGTAATTTAATTAATTTAATACTTTATTTAGTAAATAAATTATTTAATAATAATATAAATAATATTTAATTAAACTTAATTAATTTTTGACAATTAGTTTAATTAAATTTATAAACATAAGTTTTAGAATTTTATAACTATTAAAATTTTAATATTGTTATATATGTATGTATGTATGTATGTATATATGTATGTATGTATTTATGAATGGGTGAAGTAAGAAAGTAATAAATAAATGGGTGATGTGAAAGGCAGAGAGAGTGAGAAAATGAGAGAGTAGGTATGGTTTGTAGGTGTAAAGTATTTTGAGATTGTTTTGGGAGAGATTTGTTTGGCAAAAACATTTTGTGTTTTGGGAGAATAGTTGGAAAATGTGTATATTTTTTGTATTTGTTCTAGGATTTGGAAAATATTCTAGGAAATACTAAAGAACAAAGCCTTAGTGTTTTGAGAGCCACTAACTTGTTCATTCTATTCTTGAAAATATGTCCAGGTCTTGCGTACCAAATATATGCATTTTCTTGGTTATCTAACTCTCTTTTGTTGTTTTTGTTGAATATGCATTTGTGATGGAGGAGAATCTAAAATGTATAATCCTTTATACATTGTACCAATGGCACTTAGTTACATACTAATAGGGATTTAGTACAAACTTTAGAATCTCTTAAGTCTAACTTAATGTGCGCCTTCAATTTTGGCTGCAACTCTTGCTCTATTGCCAAAATGGTGGATCATATCCCCATCGCTAAGATTTATTCTTCTTTCCATCCTTTGTAATAAATTACAAAGATGAAAACCACGTGTGGTATCAAATACCTATGAGGAAAAATTTATCCTTAGCTGCACTTCAATAAACAACTCACCTTGCCTTAGGGTTACAAGGTGTTTCTTGAACTTGAGCTTTTAATGACCCAATTTGCCTTGATAGAAATAAGTTGCATCCTTATTATCTTTGCTTATCTTCTTGATTCCACTGGCCCCTTTAAATGTTTGTTTCCTTTTCAAAGAAGAACTCTTTTTCTTAACCCCTTTCTTTTTGCCTTTAGGGCCTTTAGAATGGGAAGTGGTAGCAATTCTTAAAAGTTTGTCCTTTTCATGGTTGTCTCTGCCTTGACCAACACTTTGGTCAAATAAACTCAACAAGGATTGGAGGATCAAATCTCCTTAGAGATCATTGTCCATCACTACATCTAAGTTGAATAGCTTCTCAACCAGCCTAATTATTTTTAGATCATAGTCAAGGACAAATAACCCCTCAACCATCCTAGCTAGAAAAATCTCCATTGACTACATGAATCTCTCATACTTTTTTTGCTAACAACTTTTGCAAGCAATTTACCATGGTATGTTTCATGTGTTTGTAAGACTTTTAAAGTTCACATATGCCATCATGAGACTATGGGATAGGAAGTGATCCTCAACCTAATTTGTGAACATTTCACATGTCTCTTGATCCATATTAATCCCTATTGGATTTGGAGCACCTTGTTATAGGACAAATGTCCATTTCTCAAATCTATAATGATTTTAAGGTTTAGTCAATCATGGTAGTTTGACCAAATTAGTTTATTGGGTTCCAAAATGATGCTTAGTGGATTTTTAGCCACTATTGAGATTTTGCAAATCTACATAAGTGAAGAAGAAAATACAAGAATCTTGAATTTGATATTAAAAACATATTTATGGACTTTCAAGCATGTTTTGCTTCCATATTTATCAAATTCCTTACCCTCTTAGGAATTTAGGAAATCATATTTCCTAGTAAAATAGGGCAAGAAAATATATAAGTTATTAGGAAAAGAAATATAGATTATCAAGAAATGTGCTTTAAAAATGAAAATGAAAATAATATCATGTGAAAATATGTAGAAAGTGATGTATTCCAATTTTTAAATAGTAGAAAATGTGAAAATAGGGTTTGAAAATGAAACCAAATTCACAATTAACACCTAAATATGTAAGAAAACATTGATTAAATGCACACATTAAGAGATTAAAAAAACAATAAATAAAATAAATTTGAGAAGGAAAAAAGAATGGGAAAATGTTGTTCAAGATGTGCTTTCAATCTTCCCTTACTTTTAGAATAGAATTCACCACTACCTTTATGCCACTTGGAGAGTAACAACAAAAAGTCCCAACTCCATGCCTATTCTTCCAAATGATGTTGATTTCACCCCTATCCTATATTTAGTTCCATCTTGAGTGAATTTCTTTTTTCACTGTGAAGGGACCTAACACTACTCTTTTGTCAAATATCAAATCGTAACTTGCTCTAATTATTTCCTTTCACAAAGGAAAGCTTAGGCTGAAGAGAGATGAGGGATAAAAGAAGCATCAAAATTGCTCATTCACACAAAGATATATGTGTAAAGTGTACCAACAAGGGTTAGGAGGCACCAAAGTTTCATTACTAGTCTGAATAACTGGCTGGAGTAACTTGTACTAGACATTTGAGAAAGAAAAAATATTTTTCTTATTGCAAGAAAGTCAATAATTGACTTTACAAGAACGACTTGTCCCTTAGCTCAAACCTATCCCTTAGCTTTACCTAGAAGGGTAATTTCAAGCCTTTTATGACCATTGCCAACAACTCCTTTCCTGGGCAAAAAAAGAAATCTTTGTTTTGAAGCATCAAAAGAATGCCTATAGTGGGAGATACATTTGCTCTTGATTGCTTGAGTTGGAAGACCTACAAGGAGTTTAGGTATACCTAAAAAAAAAAATCAACCTATGTTAATGAATCCAAATCTTTTGTCGGATGAGCATAATTCAACTTTCGGAATATATTCATCTAAACTCTTTTGTGGTTTTCATACCTAGTGAGACTAGTAAAAGAAACTCATAAGCTATATTCTTTGAGATTCCTATTCTATGGTTAATTTGTATTGAAAGCAAGAGCTCAAGAACTATAAAATTCGCTAAGGAATCTTTTTAAATAAGTGGAAAAAAAGGCCCTTTCTATAGGTTGTCCATCAACAAATTAGTGATCCAAGTTGGCATCTTACATATGAATTCGTACTCCAAGCATGCTCTTCAGAGCATGCAAAATCTTATATAATATCGTTCATGCATATGTTCTCTAATCCTTACAAAGATCTTAATTGTCTTAAATATTACTTTACAAATATTTTCAAAGTAGCAAGACAAAAATTGATAGTTATTTTTAAATTTGACAAAATAGAATAGGATATATGATATAAAATTAAAGATAAAGAACACGTTTTCTAATTTGAAATCAACATTGATGTTTTAGATATTTTTATTCTTCTCAAAATCAATGATACTAATTTTAAAATTTTTGGATATTTGGGAATTAACTCATGTAGGAACCAAAATGTGCAAAAATGGGCATTGGCAAATCAAATTAGATCTTCTTAAAATTTTATATTTTACTTAGAGTAAAAAAGGAAACACCAAAAATGTTTTACTCCCACAAAACCTCCCAAATATCAATCACAATCACAATGTTCTTCGCTCTTTCTTGCTCCTGCAGTGCCATTCGTTATCCTTCCACCACCTCTTTTGTGCATCACACGGACCACTGTATTTATTTAGCACCTCAAAATTTTTGGATTATGTTGTAGGTTGACCAATTTTTTTCCAAATCTGGTAAACCTCAACAAAATTAAACTTAATAATTTTTTGGTTGTTTCATATTAAGTTAGAAATTGCTTCCTTTAAATAATTCTCAAGTGCCTAGATAGTAAACCTCAAGATAATTAAACTCAATAATTTTGTGGCCATCTTGTATTAAGTTAGAAATTGCCACCTTTAAATATTTCCAAAGTGCTTGAACAAATATGAATATTTAATTTTAAATTTTACAAAATAGAATAGGATAGTTCGATATAAAACTAAAGATAGAAGATAAGTTTCCTATTTTTGACAATTAAAATAATATTTTGATATTTTTTTATTTTCTTCACTAAGTCAATATTGATGTTGGAATTTCTGGATAAAAAAAAAAAAAGAAGAAGTAAAAATTGTTGGAAGTGAATTATTTTAAGAAATTGGATTGGAACAAAAGGCACAAATCCATTATATCTATTTTTTTTTTTTGAAAAATAATTCATTTAGGCACCAAAAATATGCCGAAAATAGTTGGCAAATCAAATTAGATTTCTAAGAATTTTATGAATCTAGCAAGAAGGTAAAAAATGTGGATAAGGAAAGAAAATAGGCGCGATAGGCATATTATTTAAAAGAATGAGGGCCGAACAATATCATTTTGAGGATAGCAGCTTTTAAAAAATAGGGCAAATGTCATAAATGGTCCCTAAAGTTTTAATTTAGAATCACTTTAGTTCTCAAATTTTAAAACTTTATTTTTTAGTCCTTAACGTTTGGATTTAGTTTTAATCTAGTCCCTAAGTCAACTTTTCAGCAACTTTTCAATGGAAAATTGATCAAGTTTGACATTTTTAAGGGCAAAATTGTCAATTTATAGTTTCATGTTCCACTTTAGTTCCTATATAGGGTTTTATGTTCCAAATTAGTCCCTATGTTATTTTTCTTCTTTTTTTTTTCTTTTTATAATTACATATGCATGTGTGATATATAATGGATACTAATATACTATTATTAACATTGAATAATATATTAATATCATTTGTGATACTACTATAATTAATAATATTAATTGTATGATTAGTGATATACTAATAATAATAATAATAATAAATATTATATTATAATAATTTTAATTATATTCATAATATATTGTATTAATAATATTATAAATATTATTAATCTAATAATTTATAATAATAATACATGATGCTAATTAATTAATTAATTAATTTATTATTATTATTATTATTTTTACAACTAATCATAAGAATAATAAGATTAATATTAATATAATTAAATATGTTATATAATAATAAAAATATGTATATAATATATACTAATAAATAAATATAAATATATAAAAACACTTATAATTATATTTGTATAATAATCTCACCCATCCTTGCACATCCCATCCTCAACTAGCCTGTCCCCACCCCACGTTGGTTTACCATGATTGCTATCCCCAGTAAATAGGGAAAAAAAAAATTCATCCTATAAAATTTCCCTACCTTCAATCTTGTCATATATGTTGCGCAATTTCAAATTTAGTTCTATAAGTTAAAAAAATTTGAACATTTAGTTTGAAAGTTGTTGGAGTCTCATAAAATGACTGGAAATGCTGATATAGTGCACCAAAATTTGTTGAATTTGGGAATTTTTGCTTAGGCAGCAAATTTTCAGCCACCTCCTGTGTTTATGAGCTAAAGTTACTGCCCGTTTGATCTTACTTAATCATATTTTCAAATTCTTTCTTTTGGCACATGAGATGGAGGTTTAAAGGGAGAACCTCATCTTTCCTCAATGTTCATGTTGTAATTTTAGAGTAAATCAACGTGTAAGAGGGACTACCTCACCTAATGCATATGGTGGTTGTGGGCCCCCAGGGACTTTGCGCATAAGGGAATTGAACTTTGACATACTTAACTTTCCGCAAATTAGCTATTTGGCAGCAGGAATCTGTACTTGAAAATTTTAATTTCTCATTTGAAATATCACATCAATTCTAATTCAATGCTAAGGGTTTTTCATGGACAGTTGATATGCCCTTTGTGTTGCAGAATGACAGCATTTTGGTTGACTGGATATAGTCTTAACTAGTATAGAACATTTGAAAGGAGACACATCTAGCTAGTGTATGTTACTCATATGTTGTTAAGCAGCACAATGTTCTGAAAGAGGATAAAAGAAAGCTCAGGTTTGCCATACTGTTTCACTAGTAAAAGCTCTGGTATTTTTTTGCCAACAACCCTACAAAATTTCCATGTGACCTCTTTTTGCTATAATATTATCCACCATAATTTGTTCTATCTAGAGATCAATATGTTGTCTCCTTGAAATAATTTCAAAGTGCATCATTTTATATGAGCCATGTATTGCCACAGTAATATATCAAAAAAGCACATATGGTGATGATATATCCTTACATGGAAAGAGCTTAGCTATTTAAACATCTGTATTGATATTGGAAGAATAAAAACTTTTAGTGCTCTTCTGTGTGGATTTGGACTAAGTAGATGCTTTTAGTATGTAACTAAGCAGAAAACTGATTTAATTAATATGCTTTCAACAATTTTGAGATATATTTTAGACCTTTTGGTTGGAATTTTGGGGACAAAGCTAGTGATAATCTTGCATTTTGTATGCACTGATGGATGTACGAGCATATGGGTAAGAAACTTTCTTATTCTTTTCCAATATTTTCTATTAAGTGAAACTTAGATGATAAAAGATGGGGAATGCTGTTAAATGACCTGTCACTCACATATTAATGTTGTCTGTGTATAATTTCATTAATAATATGCTAAGGGTAGGGAAGGTAATCAATTTCTTTCCTAGAAGGGGGAGAAACCAGTTAGCTCCAAAGTTGAAAGTTGAGACACATGTGGCTAAAGCAATATATAATACTTTCCCCTACTCTTAAATTACCTTCTAACCTAGATAATGTTAGCATTTAATGTAATTTGAGCTTTTATTGATAGGCAGTTTTGAAAAGCTTTAAGACTAGATTGTTTGGAGAGATACTAGTGTATGCATTATCAATCTGAACATTATCTATCTCTCTATAGAGGAACCAATATGTATGTGATAAGGGTAAAAACTGTTTGAGAGGTGTATTAGATTGGAATCCAAAGGGATTGACTGTGAGGCAGGTTGATCGAAATATTTATTGTGATATTGGGGTTGGGTTCAGTAATCAATCAGCAAACGTCAAGCTAATTGAGGAGCTCTCGACTAAAGCACTCCGACACTTAAGTTAGTAAATCGACTAGAAGAGAGAAAGCAACATAGTGAGGGCTTTGGATAGAATGTGCATACCTTTCAAGAGGCTGGCAATAGACTATTTATAATCTTCTCAAGAGGGTTGATATGTCTATGATGCTCCTATCGTTGGGAGTAGGTCATTTGTCATCATATCGGGACTCTTATGTCTTCTCGTGCTTCTATACTATTTCAGGTGGTGCCGCCTCCTACTCTTCAGTATAAGGAGGTACATTGGGAGTGTGCTGACATGTATGCGGCTGTAAAAAGTGGTATGGGTAGAGGCATGCACCATTAATGCAGAGGCGTGCCTCCTAACGGATCATTTAATGAAGTAGGGAGGTTGTCATTTCTCCTCGGTCATGGAGGTTAAGGAGCTGAGCCGACGAAAAATACTATGTTCGGTTGGCATCCCGCTAAGGCCTTACCATTAGATGTTAAATTGAACCTTAGCGCTTCAGCGACGATTGAGTCTTTTTCTGTGGTGCTTGACTAGGTTAGTTGAGCCTTGGAGGTTGTCATATTTTGAATGCTGATCGACTACTAGCTTGGGATGTGACGGATTGGGTTTGTAGCTAGCCGTTTGGGCCATCTTGGGCTTGTGCATGTTGGATGATCCCATATTAGTATGAAATATCAATTAATTATGCGAAGAACAGAGGGTAAGGTGACTAGTGGAAACACCAAAACTAAAAGGAGACTTAGTTGCTCAAAAGAATTACTTTTTTCTAGAGATTGTTGTCATAGTCTTGTTAAAATTTTATTTTTCTAGTTGAATAGTTTGTTGATTTTCTTAGCCTTTTTAGTAGGGTAGGTATTGGTTGGTGCATATGTTTTTAGTCACTTTTGGTGAATATTAGTGAATTCTTGCTTAGTGAGAGTATTTGTTAATCACCGTTTTCCTCTTAGTCACTTTTTTAATAGCCGTTTATCTTTCAAAGAGTAATTCAGGAAGCAAGGTACGGGAGGATCTTGCTGTAGCTACTCATGTAGTTCAAGCTAGCTTATTCTTTTTATGATTTGATTTCCCTACAGAACCTTGGTTTCCTTGCATAATTGTCCTTATCCTTATGTGATTTGATCGTCCTTTTCTCCAACAGCTTTAGATTATGTATTGTTGCCCTTTAGTTAATTTGTTTTTACCATTGGATCAAGAACTCATATTTAAAATCCAAAGAATACCAAAGCAGAGCAAAGTGAAACAATGGTTCAAGAAATATGCAGTGATATCAAGAAACTGGATTTTGTAAAGAAGCATATAACTGCAACAATTGCTGCCCTTCATCGTCTTACCACGCTAGGTTAGCCTTTATACTCTCGAATCTCTTGGAATAGAGTTCATCTTGACTCTTTTTTATGCTTTGTGTAATTAGGTTTGCGGGTCGTATTGTTCCTGACATGAATTTTAGTTGGCCTACTGACCTTTTTACTTGAGTAGTTGTTATTTAATTCCATAGAATAAAGAATTCTATTGAATATTTGAATGTTTTGCTAACTCATTTGGGTTCAATATATATTTTGGCAGTATTCTTTGTTTTTATTTCGGTACATTTGACTGATCAAAATAGCTATTTCTTGTCATGGATTGTGGGTGGTTAGATGGCTGCCTGGATAACATGGTCGGGGAGCTCAATTATCTCTTGCATTTATAATTACCTAGGCCGACAAGTCAAGAGAGTGGTTTAACTATTTTTGATTGTAAAGCGTAAAGAATGGAAAAAAACTTCTATATCTTGGGAATGGAGAATGGTTTGGCCTAGGATAACCATGGTGTCATTGTGCATCTGGGAGATAAATCATGGCAAACATGCTATTTCTCCATCTTCCTTGCACCTATCTTGTCTTTGAAGTTTTCTTTTATTGAACTAGTTTTTGACAAGGTGATCCATCACTTCTATATTTTTGCAATGTAAAATATTATTTGGGCCAATCATGCTCAACACTTGATCTTATCAACATCACGAGATAGCCTGCCTGATATATGGCTTATTACAGGCCCAAGGATTAATTTCTTGAAGTTGGATCTTTTTGCCATGTTAACTTGTTTCGATATTTAAGTCCGTGTGCTGGGGCTCCTTTTAGGCTAATCTTATACTTTACCAAAAATATGTCCAAAGTGACTGCATGATCTGTAGAAAACATGAGTTTAATACTCCATTAAGTGGGCATGCTTGTGATTTACACTTGAACTCTCTATTATGTTTCTAATCTAGCAAACTCAACTTTCTTTGTTTTGTTTGTTGTAGCGAGAATGCCTTCTTTTATTGGAATAGTATGTCGGCATTTATTGGAACAGTATGTCAAAGATGAGCTCTTACAATGATATTTTATGATCTTTTTCAAAATAATACAACCTATTATTTTATGGCAGTCTCTGCAGTAGAACTACTCCAAGTTATGGCTTCTAAAAGGTAATACAAGGACGTGGCTGTGCAGCTTGAGTAAGAAATAACTATACAAGGATAGCCATTGTTCTGGTCAAGTATAGAGTTTGTTGCTGTTTTTTTTGGTGATTCTTCTGTTGACGTGAGAATCTTATTTAAGATTATAATAATTTTCAACTAGTGTATGCCACTGGAGTTCATGCATATTTTGTCCCTTGGAATTATCCGACATTCTGCCATGTGTGTTTGTCAGCAATTGCATGATATCTTTGATTACATTGCTGGTCCTTGTGTGAAACAGAGGATAAAACGAACAAGGAGAGTAAAGATTAGCAGTTCATGTTGAAAGCCGGACCTTTAAGATAAAGCGCATCAATGAAGTTATTGTATCAAATTTTGTAAATTTGCTTGCAAGTGACATCTCATTGTGGCCGGAGCTTTTTTCTGAAGAACAAGATGAAAAGGTAACAGTATTCTCGTCCTGCGTAGCAGTCATAGAAACACATGCAGTGTCGTATTGTTTTTATATGATGCACGTGTGTGAGTGCATATGTACTGCATAGATACAAACAAATGCAAGTTCTGTCAAGTATGAAGCAGTAAGTTTTGGTCTAGCAGATGAAAGATAATGAGGAAGTTGAAGATTTGGAGCAAGACTGGAATCCCCGGAATCTGATTTGGATGGCACTGTTAACATTGATAATCAATTATTTGGCTCAGTGGATTTTGTCTGAAAAGTAGGTTCATTAGGAAAAACAGTTTTTTGACCTAAAAAAAAACAATAGTGAGAGGAAAATGTCGAACTTTTTAAAAGTGAGAACCACTCTCAAAACCAAACGCATCTCCATTAAAAAAGATGATGACACATTTTTGACATATAAATTAAAAATACGTAGTAATTTATTTTGTACGACAACATATTTTTAATTAATTTTAATTTGAATTCATGATGGATAAAAGAAAAATTATTGAACAAGTGGCATAAGAGAATATTAAAAAAATATGATAGGAATGGAAAAGAAGGTTGAGAAGAAAGATAAAAGAAAAAAGACAAGAAAAGAAAAGAAAACAGTACCCTGATATTATATTTTTCGAATACGATTAATTCTAATGTTATGTTGAAAACATACAATAATAATTATTTCCTCTCATTTTATAAAATATCAGTGATTTTTTTTACACATTTTATTTGTGTGCTGAAATCTGCAAAATATAAATAAAAAATATTTTATTTAATTTTTATATAATGTCACAATCCTTTTAATAATTTTAACATATTTATTATTTTAGAATAAATAAAATAAAAAATCCTGTTGAGTTTAAAGGCATATTTGAAGAGGTCTTGCCAAAATCAATCACAGCCTTTTCAATAAGCTAATAAGCAATTTCTTTCTCTCGCCTCAAGAATAAGATATAAAATAAAAAAAAAATTATTTATTTTTATATAGTACTTCAAGTTTTCAATCCTTTTAATAATTGTAACATATTTATTATATTTCTAGAATAAATAAAATAAAAAATCGTTTAAATCCAAACGTATTTTAAAGGGTTTTGTCAAAAGCAATTGCTGCATTTTATAAGCTAACAAGCGATTTCTTTCTCCTCTCAAGAATTCGACGCACTCCCCCCTTCCCCTCAACGGCTATTTCGCCCCTGAACGTTTCTCTCTCTCTCTCTCTCTCTCTCTCTCTCTCTCTCAAGATCCTAAACGCTCAATTTGGGGTTTGGGTTTTTCGTTCTTTTCCGCCCAAGACTCTCATTATTTACTACCCTTTCTCTTTCCGCTCTCAATTCTCTCTCATGGCAAATCGTACAGACCCGGAAAGCTTGCGAATCCGCAAAATTTGGCTGAGGAGATTTGTGAACTAAGGTTTATCAGAGCACGTACTGGAAGATTGATATCATGACAATTTGATAGCATGCAGTATAGACAAAGTGCAATAAGCTGTTGTTTCCTTGTGGCCAGGCTATTAGAGGGAGGCTGAAAGAAGATGAAGCAAAGAAATTTTGCAGCATCTCATGAATGCTGTTGATTATTGCCACAACAGAGGTGTTTATCATAGGGACCTTAAGGCGAGCTACTATTTATTTTCATTTTTTAACAAATCTTTCCCTCTCTTAATTTCTCCTTATTATTCGCTCAACATCTAGAGACAATGAAAAATACCCATTTGTTTTGTTATTTTCTTGATTTACAGCCAAAGAATTTGTTGCTTGATGCCAATGGAGTTCTCAAAGTCTCAGACTTTGGATTGAGCCCCCTAGCCCCTCAAGTTTGGGTGGTATGGTTTTCATTTTCTGTTCATAAAAGTAGTGATCATTTTACTTGAATCTCTAAAATTTGCTTAATTGAATTGTATATTGTTACAAGCTAATTTTCTTAATCTTGTCATTAGGATGATAGATTGCTTAACACAGCTTGCTCCAGATGCATGCAATATCAGCTTTCTAGCACAAGACCATATAATTTTTGTTTTCTGAATGTTTTTGTTTTTTGGATAACTCCCTTTGGCTCTCTGATTTTCATGGTGATCACAATAAGGGCTATAATGAAGCCAATGCGGATCTTTGGTCATGTCGTGTTATCCTTTTTGTACTCATGGCTGGTTTTTTGCCCTTCAAAGAATTGAATCTAATGGCATTGTACAAAATGGTAAATTTTCATTATCATGATATTCATTATGAAATTTGTCATCTTCTTTACAATTCTAAAGATATGATGAAACTGTTTTAGTTGGGGGGGTGGGTGGGGTTGGGGTTGGGGATTGGGAACAGATGAAAGTCATATTTGGAGAAAAGGATGAGATGAAAATATCCGAAGGAAGATAAATAATTGACTTGATTGAAGTTTAAGCACCAAAAAGTAGATATCAAGGCATGAGAACCTGGGATATGCCCCAATAATTTTGTTGAGCATGTGATTGTGTGTGCTTTTTGTCTTAAATGCAAACCCACGCTAATCTTGATTTAACTTGATTGCAAATATTTAAGGTGGACATGTGTTTCCTCCTATGCGAAGAAACTAATCGAAAGAACTCTAGATGACTAGATCCCAATCCATCAATAGTATGTCCCCTTCTTTCATGTATATTACCAAATGCCCTACATAACCCCACCAGAACTAAGAGAAACAATATCAGAAACTTAAGCTCCTTTTGTCAAAGAAATCTGGTTCTTGAATCCTCAATATTATAATTGCCTAGTCCCCTTTTTAAATTCGTGAATCCTAATAGTTTCTCTTTTCATGCAAAATCATCGAGTAACCACAAAGATGTTTACTGTGTCATCAAAACTATTAGATTGAGCTTTGAAGTCAAGTGTTTTGCACTATGTTTGGCATGGACCTGTGAGTAACTTATCTACAACATAATATAGTCTTTTTGATTGATTTGTGTGTAAGCTATAGCTATCTTTCTTTTCATTTATGGAGACTAAGCTAATCAAGTTCTGTACAATATTTATTTTTTAAATCTTTTCGCTCTGAATTGTATATTTCATGTTGTTCATTTGGCATGGTAATTGAGGTTTTCATTGCTTAACTCTAATGAGTTTTGATATTGACATATTCAGAAAAAGGTTTTTGCACATATAAACTATTCATATGCAAGATCAATTTTTGATTGGAATTTTCTGGTCATGAGCCTCTTCTCAGAAACTATAAAGGATTTATATAGAATTGTTTAAGAAGATGTAATCATTGTTTAGTAAACAGTGTAACTGATGTTGCCTTTTCTTTGTAAAACTGCAGTATATAGTTTGTGATGGTAAGTTAATTATTATTAGCTTTATATGCATCTAGAACTCTCCGAACCTTGTTGTGGAGATGCAGGAGAAAAGGGCCCCTACCAATCTATTGACCACGAATGCTTTCAGGCTTATCTCTACCTCACAAGGTCTCAATCTCAGTTCCCTCTTTGAAAAGGAAATGGTATGTCTAAGTTAATAAATTAGATGGATTGGTAGAGGAGTGATGGAATAACAATCTTGAGAATCTCAATAACATGTCCTAATTTTCTGACCGTAGGGGCACATGAAGCGAGATACAAGATTTACATCTATCCTACCAGTGAGATCATCTCAAAAATTGAGCAAGTTGCTGTGCACTTGTGGAGTTTGGTGCAAGGAAAAGCAGCTACAAGGTGAATCATGCACCCATAATTTTCTCTTGTTGTGACTCTCAATATGTTTAAACGTATCATTCCTTTACCGGCTAGGTGGATTGGGTTTCTCTGCATTTTGTTTCCCTCTTTCCACGGTGATACTCTATATTTTATTATTTTTTTTAAACTTTCAGTTTTGAGCTCTTTTTCTTATAAAACATATTTTCTTCAGTGTCACATGTACTCTCAAAGGGGAAAAAGCTTTTCTTATTTCAAATTTTTAATTAAGTAATATTTCTATTGCCGCCTTTAAATTTCAATTTTCAGCTTGATTTTGCTGGAATTATTTTCTGAAGGAACTTTTGAAATGTTGGCTTGTGTGCTTTTCTTTGTGTGCTCAAGTATGTGATTCCTTCTGCTCTCTTTCTCTGTTTATTTGTTTTGTTCCAGGTTTTTTCTTTTCTTAAACTTGGCTGCTAGATCATCCTTGGGTGTGCGCGTACACATACTTACACTAGTCCTTGTTATCTAACTCTTTTGGTTCACCTGCAGATCAAACGTGAATTTCAACAACGATGAAATTGATAAGGCATCATTGTTATTAAAAGCAAGAGGTGGACGATCAAAAGGTAAACAAGGTGACAGTGAATTAAAAGAAATATATAAAGTGCATTGCAAAAAAAATATAAATAAAAATAGAAAGAAATGAAGAAAACAGGAAAGCAGGAAAAAACAGAAAAACAAAGAAAATACGAAAAATGGAAAAACAGGAAACAAAAAATGTGCAAAAAGTAGGAAGATAAAAAAATAAAATAAAATAAAGCTAAAAGGAACAAGGAGCAGAAAAAAAGATGAAATAAGAGCCAAGAGAGAACATGTGAAAACAGGGAGGAGAAAGGAGAGGAGGAAGAAAAAATAATAGGAGAAAGAAAAATATAAAAGGAAAAAGAAGAGAGCAAAGACCTACCTTGTCAATGGACGCTGTTGGAATTGCTGGAGACAGTAGGAAGCTGGAGCAGCAGCGGCAGTTGACATCAACTTTTGGCACCCCTATATGGTTGTCCTCCGGGTGCAATGAAACTAATCAAAAGAATTCTGGATCCCACAAACAATATGTACAATTTTTTCAAGCTACATAACTCCACCAGGAACTGAGAGAAACAGGTATCATAAACTTTAAGCTCCTCTTGTCAAAGAAATTTGGTTCTTGAAGTCTCAATAATATATTTCCTATTCCCTTATTTTGATCTATGAATCCTAATACCATTTCCTTTCATGCAAAAACAGAGTAACAGCAAAGATGTTTACCGTGTCACCAAAGCTTTCACAACATGGGGGGATTGGATGAGCTTTGAAGTCAAGCATTTTGCATTGCATTTGGTATGGATCTATGAGTAGTTTATCTACAGCACAATACAGTTATCCTGACTGGTTTGTGTATAGCTGTCTTTCTTTTCATTTATGGAGACTAAACTAATCAAGAAGCTATGTACAACATTTATGTTTTAAACACTTCCCTTTGAATTATATCATTTCATGCTGCTCATTTGGCATGGTAACTGAGGTTTGCATTGCTTAACTCCTAAGAGCTTTGATATTGATGTGTTCAGAAACGGTTTCTGCATCTACAAACAATTTCTGCATCCACCATCTGAAGATCGGTGTATGAGAGTTTTCTATTTCACAGCCTTCGACTGTGCTACAATGAATATTGGTATACTTGCTTTCTTTCTGTAGACAGATATGTTCAACTGTAAGTGTTTGATGTCAGTTATTTTCATACTTTCAACGCCTCATTGCGACTGACAGGGAGATGCAAACTATTGTTTTCATTTAGTTATCCATATTTTGTCTTTTTCCTCTGTCTTATATAATCATGTCATATTAGGGTCACAAGACATCTAATTCAGCCCCTGTTAGCTTCTGAATGTAAATTTCTGCATGCCTTCAGGTTATGCAGGACATCATATGGGCAATGCCCCATGATGATCGTCCAATGGGTGCTCTTTGTTTTTTCCATTGGGATGTAAATCCAGTTTAAGAGTAAGTCAATCATCATAGTTCTTGCAACTATTATTCTCCTCCCTTTAGTCTTGTTTTGGCATTCCTAATCGTGCTTGTGGATTGAGGATTGAGTATGAAAGACTATTTCCACTTCTGCTCCCTTTAGTCTTGTTTGGGACATTTTAAATGATTTTGACATGCTGCGTTTGGTTCTATAGAACACTTTTGGCATTTTAGTTCATAGAACGTTATTAGCATGAAGATATTGCAATTTTGTTGGTAATCTTTTCTAGAGCATCTTTTATGCTGCTTGTATACATTCAGAAAGGATTTGCATACATTCAGAAAGGTGTCCCTTCTTTGGAAGATTCTGATCCTGTTTCTACATCTTATTTCCTTGTTGCATCAGTTCTTTAAGATGATACATTGCAATTAGATCATTTGATTAATTTTTTATTTAGGGGCAGGACATTTACAAATCTAAACAAGTCAAAGATAAACTAACTATACGTGGACTTGGAAAGGTTATGTCCTTTCCTCTTACATTCTACTGATAGGTCTTTGATGGTTTCATTACTAAATTTTATGCACATAGATTGCAACTGCATTTTTGTATTAATTTCGGCTTATCATGATTCTGGTGGCAGCAGAATAAGAGGCCTATTAATCAAGTTTGCAGGCCCCTACTATTGCAGCAGCTTAGAGATATATGTGAATTTAATTCAATTGTTTGTTCACTGGATGAATATAATTCATTGTTGTTCTCATGCAAATATATATGATTTTTCTGCTTCTGTATAAATTTTGATATTCTGCAGATACTATTCGAGGAGGGCTGTTATGCCTAATTGAATGAAACTGCCAGTAAAGATATGTTGTAATATCTGGAAAATCTCCTAGTTTTTGTTTGTAAGACTTGTTTTCTTGACTGAAAAGCAGGCAAGAATTAACTAAGAAGAAAAGTTGAACGTAAGACTTGTTTTCTTGATTAAAAAGAAAAAGACAAGAATTAACCAAGAAGTGGATTGAATGAAACTGGAACTAAAGATTTGTAGTGATATTTGGAAAATTTCCTAGTTTTTGTTTGGAAGACCTGCTTTGTTGATAAAGAAACGGACAAGAATTAACTAAGAAGAAAAATTTAATGTGAGACTTATTTCTTGATTAAACAAAAAAAGCACAAGAATTAAACAAGAAGCTGATTGAACGAAAGAGGAAGTAAAGAGTTGCAGTGATACATGGAAATCTCTTGTTTAGTTTTTACAGACTATAGGAACTCATATAAAGTAAATTTTGTGGGCTTTGAATCGAGAAAGAATTGGGTACTGTTAAGTTGAGTTAGTATTGAATATACATGCATCAGCTTGCCTACGGGGGTAAATAGAGAATGATTGCAACAGCAATACATGACATTGTCATCTTGCTTAGATCACCTGTATTTATGTTTTGTCTGGGTGGGGAAATCAAGAAAGCAAAACTGCCTTTATTCACATCAGTTTGATGAGTTTATGTATGAAAATTAACAAAACTAGATTTTCCCTTAAATATATTTGGCTTTCATTTAGTTCAGTTTATTTGTCAGTATATGAGTAAATCTTGGACTCTGGTGGTAATGGTTTCAGGTGCAAATACTGTTTAAGTACAATTTGGGTGCATACCCTCATCATATATGAAGTTGATGACTTGAATCCTTAGATTTGGAGCAGTTGCTTTCACCGCCTTATGGCATATGTGGTTCATTTTGTGATTTTTTTTTTTTTTTCTGTAGTGGATGCTCCCAACTAGTTGCCACTGAAATGGGTGCAACATTCTGGAGTTTGAATGCTGATTTATGTGAACTTGAGATGTTTGGAGTTTTTGCAAATGGCTCCAAGTGGCTTTGAGGGTTATGTTGAATGTGATTGCAACTATAACAACACCATCTGCCATGTTACAAAAATGTATGGTTCTGATTTCTTATCACTTACTATTATTTGATCAGCATTTTTATATATTTTTGACCTCGTTATTGACCTCATAGAATCCAATATTAGTCATCCTCACACAGTCTGGCATTTCCAGCTTATATCAGTATCATCTCAATATCATCTTCTTCAGATTGTTCTATCTTGGATAGGATATTATTGAAATTCTGAAAGGTGGTGATGAATACAATAACATGTGCAAAAGACGTGGGGCATTCTTTATTTGTCAAACTTGAAATTTCTTTTCATTTCAATGCTCTTCATTCAAAGAACAGAATGAAGGCTTCACTAGGCATTCGATGAGAACTTGATAATGTTTGCCTAATTTATTGCATGTGGAATTCATATTCTTCTCTGGTTAGGGCTCATATTTTGTGACATTCCTTTTTTATGGCAGAAGATTTAAAGCCTATTTAATTTCCCGTTCTACTTATTGTAGTGTAATTAAGAATTATTATACTTGCTTTCTTTTAGCTTGATACAAGCCACCTATGTTTGAACACAAGTTACTCTTCATGAAGTTAATTCTGTTTCTAATTATCAGCTTTTGGTATTCTGGTGCCACTCAGTCTATATTTTGAAGTGGTTTTGATATCTTGCAACTTGTTGCTATAAAAATTTCAAGTTTTGTAATAGGTTGTGATGGGATGTTAATTGTTGCATCCAGAATCCAGACCTTGTTGTGGATAGCTGGGAGGTACCACACCAGTGACCATGAATGCTATCGAGCTTATATCTACTTCACAGGGTCCCAATCTCAGTTCTCTCTTTGTAAAGCCAATGGTAAGTATAACTTAGTAAGTTAGATGGATTGGCAGAGGAGTGATGGAATCACAATCTTGAGAATCTCAATAACATGTATACATTTTCTCTGACTCTAGGGGCTTATGAAGTGAGAAACAAGATTTACATGATGATATATATTTTATTATTCTTTTCAAACTTTCAGTCTTGATCTCTTTTTTCTTGCACAGCATATTTTTGTTATTCTTATATGCACTCTAAAAGGACAAAAAGCATTTCTTGTTCCAATTCTTTTCTTAATTAATATTTCTGTTGCCGCCCTTAAATTTTAAGTTTCAGCTTTATTTAGCTGGAATTTTTTTCTGAAGGAACTTTTGAAATGTTGCCTGCCCAGGCTTTTCTTTGTGTGCTCGAACGAATGACTCCTGTTCTCTTTCTTTGTTTATTTGTTTTGTTCTGGGTGTTTTCTTTTCTTAAACTTTGCTGGTAGATGCGCACCTGCGTGCGTGCGTACATACACAAACTTACTTAGTCCTTGTGTTCTAACTCTTTTGTTTCCTTGCAGATTAAGCATGACTATCAACCATGAAATTGGTAAGGCATCGTAGTTATTAAAGGCAAGAGGTGGGCGATCAAAAGGGGAATGAGGCAACAGTTTAAAACAAAAAAAAAGGTATATAGAGTGCATAGAAAAATAGGAAACAAAAAATGTACAAAAAACAGGAAGACAAAAAACAAGAAATAAAAAAGGAACACAAGAAAAAGAGATGCCAAAAAAAAAAAATGAGTAAACTAAAAGGAACAAGAAGCAGAAAAAAAGATGAAATAAGGGCCAAGAGAAAACATGCAAAAGCAGGGAGGAGAAAGGAGAGGAAGAAGAAAAAAGAAGAGGAGAAAGAAAAAACAAAGAAAAGAGAGCAAAAATGTACCTTGTCGCTGGAGTCTGTTGGAGCTGCTGCAGATTCTTCTAGGTGCAAAGGAACTAATCAACAGAACTTGAGATCCCAATCCATCAACAGTATGTACACTTTTTTTCTTGCATATTATCAAACGTCCTACATAACCCCACCAGGAACTGAGAGACACAATTTCAGAAACCTTAAGCTCCTTTTGTCAAAGAAATCTTGTTCTTAATAATATATTTCCTAGTCCCCTTTTTTGATATGTGAATCTTAATGCCGTTTCTTTTTATGCATAATAATAGACTGACGACAAAGATGTTTAGTGTGTCATCAAAGCTTTCACAACATGGGGGGATTGGATGAGCTCTGAAGTCAAGCAGGTTCTGCATTGCATTTGGTATGGACCAGTGAGTAACTTATCTACAGCATAATACAGCATTCTTGACTAGTTGGTGTGTAGGCTATATAGCTGTCTTTCTTTTCAGTTATGGAGACTAACCTAATCAATAAGTTTTGTACGAAATTTATTTTTTAAATTCACTTTCTTCTGAATTATATCATTTAATATTGTTAATTTGGCATGGTAACTAAGGTTTGCATTACTCTAAATTCTCTTAACTCTTAAGAGCCTTGATATTTACGAACAACTCAGACACAAGAACAATTTCTGATTGAATCTCATTTTACAGATTTTCATAAGCCTGTTCTCAGATACTATACAAAGGATTTATATAGAATTGTGTACGATGATGTAATCATTGTTCAGGAAGCAGTGTAACTTGAGGCTACTTTTCTTTGTAAAAATTGCTGAAATGTTTACTAACTTATCTCAATTAATGGCTTCTCGGTTTTTACAGTTGAATTTTTTTGACTCATTCTTTGCGTTTTGATGTCAGTGTATGGGAATTGGCCATCTAAAGGCTTTCTTTTTGTAGATAGAAATGTTCAATTGAAAGTGTTTGATGTAAGTTATTTTTCATAATTTTAACGCCTCATCGTGGCTGACAGTAGGATGCAAACTATATTTTGGTTTAGCTATCCACATTATATTTCTTTTTCCTCCATCTTATATAATCATGTCATACTAGGAATCATGAAACCTCCAATTCGGCCCCTGTTAGCTGCTGAATGTAAATTACCTGAGTGCCTCCATGTTTTGCTGGACATCATACAGGCAATGCCCCAATGATGCTGATTCAATGGATGTTCTTGTCATTGCAATGAGTGTTCTTTCTATTTTCAATCGGGATGCAAATCAAGCTTTAAGAGTAAGTCAATCATCATAATTTATGCAACTCTTGTTCTCTGTTTAGTCTTATTTTGGTATTCCTACTCCAGCTTGTGCATTGAGGATGAAAGACCAATTCCAGCTACACTTTATGGGATGTTCTCAATGACTCCAAAATGCTGGCTTTGGTTTCATAGAACACTTTGGACATTTTAGTTTATAGAATGTCAGTAGCATGAATATTTTGCAATTTTGTTGGTAATCTTTTCTATAGCATCTTTCATGCTGCTGCCTGCTTGTATACATTCAGAGAGGTGAGCCCTTTTGCTGGTGTCCCCTCTTTGAAAGAGTTTCATCTTGTTTCTGTGACATCTTATTTCCTTGTTGCATCAGCTATTTAGGATGATATGTCGCAATTCTGATCATTTGGTTCATTTTTCGTTTAGAGGCAAAACATTTACAAATTTAAACAAGTCAGAGATAAACTTATTGTACTTGGAAATGTAATTTCTGTCAATTCATGGTTTCATTACTAAATTTTGTGCACATAGATAGCTACATTTTTGTATTAATGTTCGCTTATCATGAGTTCTCATGGCAGCAGCAATAAAAGGCATACTAATCATGTTTGCGAGCTCCCACAATCGCTGCAGCAGCTTATTTGAGCGCTTATTTGTGGATGGCCTGCCACCTGTTCTTCCGTCCTGCAATCTCTCATACTCAAAGAACTTCTAACATATGCTTGACTCATTGTATGCTCTCATTCTGCTTCTGAATCTACTTAGTAGAAAAGATTAAAATTCAATATTCCCTGATTTAATTGGATTAAATGGTCTCTCTTTTTATGGTGATTGGACAACTGTGTTTATTCGTTGCAGCATGAAATAAATTGTCAAGTTCCTATAATCCGTGATATTTGAGCTGTGGTTCAGACTAAGGGTTTTGACTATGGAACAAACAGGAGTAACAGGTCTTATGAACCACATCCTAGACTGGCATGTGCACATTCTTTTCATATTACATGCAGAAAATGAAATGAATTAGTCCACTAGAGCTATAAGATAGCTTGCTTCGAAGTTGTATCAAATTATCTTGTTGAAGATGGAACTATTCATTCTCCAATTAGTAACTTATGCGGATCTGCATTTACAGTGGTGGTGATGTGAATACAGGCCTTGCTGGGGCAGTCGGATCCTTCTATGGTCCACTTCATGGTGGAAAGAATGAGGTATGAGCATTAGAGTGCCAATGAAGATGTTTTTAGGAAATTTTAGATCTTTCAATAGGACAGACTAACATGTTTATTTTGGTATAGATATAAATAGTTTGCTTTACTTATGCATTATAATGAGCCACATTATGTTCTTATTCTTTTTTTCTAGTTGTGTACCTTGTGGGCTGTACTCAACGAGGACATGTTGAATGAGATTGGAAGTATTGATAAATACCTGAGTTTATTGAAAGCGTGAGGAACAGGTTAATTTCATTTTGTGACAGTTCATTGAAGGCGTAAAGAGCATGCTAATATCCATGTGTCTATGTGTCTGTAGAATGTGTTTATCTCTAGGATGCATCACATGTCTGGTTTTGGGCTCCATGTCTACTAAAACTATGATTCCTGAGTCAAGATCATCAAGAAACTTGTAGAAGAAGTATTTCCATTATTGGCCCTCTTATAGAGGTGCGCTTATTCTGTTAAAAGTGAATTTAGATGTCTGTTGATGAGAATTTAGATGTGTGTTTGCAATTAAGATAATTAAGTCAAATTGACATTTCTTGCCATGCTACTGTTTGTTCAAGAATGTTGAAAACATGGAAATTAGCCATCTGAACTTTTTCCAATTTACATAAAACATTCTTTATGTAATTGACTTTAAATTGGGTTTCAGATACGCTGATGCTATCTTCTGAAAATTTATAAGTTGGATATCTTTGTCTTGTGTTGAATTTTCTTTTCATTGCTGTTCAGAAATGAGGTTGGAGGACTTGAGTTACTTATTCTTAGACTGATTCTTGCTGCTGCAGCATTTGTATGCTGTACTATTATTGAGCTGGAATCTCTGTTGAGTCGTCTGGGAAAGCCCATTGCAACTGAATGCTGGAGTAAGCTTTTTTCCTTTTCAAATTTTTTATGTGTCCATTTAATCCATCATCTTGAGGATTACTACTCCCTTATTTCTTTTCCAGTAGACTTGCTTGCTTTTTTCCTTCTCAAATGTTCTTCCTATGTACTCTCTCTCTCTCTCTCTCTCTACACCTCATTTTGGGGTTTGGGAAGAGGGCAAGTAAGGATGCAGAGTTCAACTTAAAGAATTACTACGCCTTTATTTCTTTTCCTGTAAACTTGCTTGCTTTTTTCCTTTTCAAACGTTCTTCCTATGTTCATTCTCTCTCTCTCTCTCTCTCTCTCTCTCTCTCTCTCTCTCTCTCTCTCTCTCTCTCTCTCTCTCTCTCTCTCTCTCACACACACACACACAGAGTATGGGAAGGAGAAGTAAGGATGTAGAGTTCAATTTTAAGTTGGTGACTGCCACATGAATTGCCTGCATGTTAATATATTCTAATTCTTAATGCAGGGAAAATTGTACATAATCATGGACATCCTGATAGACTATGTACTTTGTAATTTCTTCTTGCAGTCTTCCAAATGTGCAATATTTTTTGGGTTTTATTTTCTTTTGATCTTATTATTTGTTCGGATGTGATTCTCTCTGTCAACCTAGTAGTGGTAAAATATCTGATGTCTATGATAACCAACTGCTTGCTTCATTGAAGCACCTGCAGTTTGACAAGCATCGTCTGATGGAGAATGTACAGAAATTGATTACTGAAACTGATTGATGGATATCAGCCTTATCTTATAGCAACGAAGCAGGATTATGGTTTTCGCATTGAAACAGCCTTGATTACTATTAATGGTCCTGCTGGAGCAGTCATTGATGCGGTGTGTATTTGATATATTGTTATTTTTATATAGATCCCAGTCTTATGTTGTTCTCATTGGTATAAAAAATTATTTTATTCTGGATTGTTTTGGGTAAGCTTTCCCAATCCCATCTAGTATTCAGTTCTGGTTATGGCTGATGCAGCGGCTCATGCAAGCTGCAGTTAAACTGCTGCTGTTCGGTCTACCGTTATTGGTTTTGCGATGGAATTTATAAATGATTTTGTGGATTGTTTTGGGCTAGCCCCACAAAGTGATACCAAGAAATGTTGGATTTATGGTCTTTATTGATTTGAGAAATGCAATGAATGATATAATTGAACTGCAAGTATTAGATGATTTTGGAGTTGACTTGACTATGAATCTGGATGTGTTCTATTATGCTTAATGGTGAAACATATGTTTGTTGAATTCAAGATATGAACTTTTGGTTGCTGCATTAGACAGCAGTATGTGAGAGGCTGAGTTCATGACAATGGTGCCCTTTGGGTTCCGAAGTTGAATCTAGTCTTTCGAGCTATCATTCATTGCAATACATTCTTTTGGCAATATTTTTTTGTTTAAGCATTTAAGGTGCATGGTAAGCTTATGAGTCTGTTGATCTTTTATCTTTCCAGGATCATGCAATACTGAAGAAACTAGTTCACTAGTCAATTAGTGAGACGGTGGTAAGTCTCCAACTTTTTTTCTATGTTATGTAATTGATTGGTTACAATATAGATAAATAATTATAGTGCATGGACATGACAAAGCCTCAAGCTTCTGAAGTCTGGCCATTTTAATTTCATTCTGTTGTGGTGAGAGTTCTTTCAGTTTGATCTTCAATCTGTAAATCGTTTCCATCGTTAGAGGTTCCCTTTCTCTCAGTAGTATGCCTCCTCTCTCCCCTCAAAATGAAAAAAGAAAGTGAGACAACTTGAAAATGAGAGGAGATCAGTATACTGCTATAGATGGCTTGACATAAAAATTATAGATGTAATTGGATCAATGCTTTTCTCTATTTGTTGCAGGAGCTAAAGCACTACCCCTCTCTCAAAGTTGAAGTTGGGAATGCTACTGTTGATCAATGGATAGGATGAAGGGAGAAAGTAAGAGGGTAACCATACAACATGTAGAATGGAACATAGTTACATTACTGTAGATTTCTTCTGGAAGCTTCCTCAAGATGGTGAGAGGGGAGGCAATCCCCAACCCCTTCAATATTCAGAGAATTGGTAGGTAAGAGTTTTGATTTATATATAATAATGCACTTCCCAATAATTTGCTAAATGGGCCTCCAACTTCATACAGGAGCAACTGTCTTGTTTTATGCAATATGTTATGTGCAACTTTGAGGAACACCATTCCAAGGTCTATTGTTTATTGTCAAGTCTGTAGGCCAAGTGCAGCTTGCTTGATCATTTCTTCACTGAATTAGGCCAAAAGAGGTATTATTTCACCCCCTTAATTTTTAATTTAGCCTCTCTATGAATGGGTTGGCACGTGAAGGAAAATACTGGATCTCTATTTTACTGAAAATAAATTTTCACAGGGAATCAGTTGGGAATGAAGTCTAAATGGGTGATCCTTTCAATCTTATTGTTCAGAATGAAGTCTAAATTTTCTTGACAGAGCATTATCTAAATTATGACAGTAAGATGAATGATGTATTACCGCCAAACACTAGAATTTCAAGCCTTCTTGATATGGCCAAAGATGATGGTACAGTGTACAACTTTTTGACACTGCTAGCCTTTCTACATTTCAGTACAAATTATTGCAATGGAACTATCTTTTGCAATTTAAATAGATCTAATGGAAGACAACAAGGCTATTGACTTGAATGAGGATCAGATGAAGGGAGAGAGGTCTCTATGGACACGATATCAAGGAGTCTTGGATATGAAATTTACATATGTTGTATCTTGTCAGTTATGCAGTATTCAAAAACGATCTGGTGATCCTCCTCCTCAAGATATATTGAGATTTATGATGATGTAGGATCCATAATGCTATAAAGATGTTTCCTTGTGACTGTCTTCACGTAATCGTGCATTTCTTTGAATAGGTATCCATTTGTTCGAGTGGCATATATAGATGAAGTTGAAGAACTGAGTAGAAATGTCCAAGAACATTAGTGATAAGGTGTACTATTGCACTCTTGTGAAGGCCGCTCTGCTGAAGTCCAATTCTGCAGAGCAAGGACAGAATGTGGACCAGTTAAAAAGGAAATGAAATAGATGTCAAAGATTTAAGAACAAATGTAGGTAGTTCAAAGTTTAAGAAATATGAGCTGCTGGGTTATATTACTGAAGTTGTTCGCTTTTTTTCTTTTTCCCTGGGGATTGGGGTTTTGTTGGGGGTGGAAGAATATCCCCTTCCTGTGCCCCCCTTGATACGATGCCTTGAGATATGGTGCTTAGTCATTTATAGTTATCATCTCTACGCAGCTAGAGAGGCACAACAAATTTGGTTGATGACATTGCAGGGGCCAATACATGAAAAATAGATTTCAATTTGTTTTCTTCGTGGCAGTTTTTGATTTTATTTGTTGCTCATGCATGACTAACGTTTCTACATATAGTATGAAAATAAGTATCATGCTATTTTTCATATGTGGAGAGGGCCTATAAACAATTGATATGAATCAGGTATGGCATTTTTATGCTTATTTGTCTTTTGATTTCATTCTCTGAGTCCTAACATGAATGTGCAATCATAGGTTAATTACATGGAAGAAGCTCTAAAAATGAATGTTCCGATATGATGCGAGGCACCCACTGATGGTTTGAGGGAGCATATCTTTACTGAAAGGTGGGCGATTTGGTCATAATTAGCTACTTGTTAGGTGAAAATGCATTCATCTACTCTTGCTTCAATGACCAAATATTCTGTGACCATTTGATGCAGTGTTTCTTTTCTTGCTTGGTTTATGTTGAATCAAGAGACAAGTTTTGTTACGATCGGTCAGATGCTGTTGGCCAACCCTCTGAAGTAAGTTTTATTATTTGCATCACCCTCCCCTTACTAATATTATGCCATAAGAAGTGCGAAATAATTTCTTCATTGTTGTCTTGTGCGCTATACTGTGGCTGGGATATTATATGCAGGAATCCTAATTTACTTGGTCGGGCTAAATCTTAGGGTTCTACATAGTTTGTAGCCTAATGGGCTTCCTTCTTAAAGTTAGGTTTGAATTCAGATGTGTTACTTCTATTCAAGGTGTTACCGTTTCTTTGTTACATTACGAGTTAACCTCCTTTGTGTTGATTATGTAGGAAAACCTAAGATGAGATTAAAAAATTATGTTTGTGCATTACAGTTTACTTTTCTATTCTGATCATTCAGAGAGTTCTGGATTTGCACCAAGGACTACAATAGTTAAACAGAAAGGCTTAAGATTATTCACATTGTTGGGGCTTTATATTATAAGGCATAGAGTTGTCTCAAGAAAGCTAGATGCATTTCTGTGCTGCTGTGGCGCCATTTTATTTTAACATTATTAGGAAACTTGATCAAACTAACAGAAGAAAATAGCTGCTGAGATGATTTCATGATATGCACAATTGGTTTATACCTAGCTGCTTTGACTTCTAAAGAGAAGTATGATTCATTAGATTCCTACTGTAATCATGGTCTCTTGACATTCCATTTGGTAGATGGATCCATAGAGATGAGACTCTAGACCTTCCATTTTGTAGATGGATCCTTACAGATTGCTTTATCCATGTCCAATGAAAATAAGTAATTCAATTCTGACTGAATTCCAACAACGCTGGACATTAGATGTTTGTTTACTGTTATTAAGTTTTCCTATGTATAGAAACTTCTTCTTTTATCATGAGATATACTTTAATTTTGTGAGAACTGGCACAAAGATGGGAATCTGTAAGTGTTGCTTAAAGTTCACCTATGTATTAATTGCATAGAGTAATTTTCAACTGTATTTCTTGAAGTGCATGTTACAACTAAGGGCTTGCTCTTATGTGTTTTGGCCATTTTCTAGAAAAAATTTTGGAGGAATGGTTTTTGGGAGAAAATTTGGAGAATGTACTAAGTGTTTCTTTTTGTTTTGGGAAAATATGAAAATGATTTGAGAATGAGTTATTTGTTTCTTTATGTTTTGGGGAGAGACAAATTTTACTGTAAATGTCAAATCAGTTACTTTTTTGTTGGTTTTGGAGGGTAAAAGTGATTTTTTTATGTATTATATATATTTATATTTATAGTTGGATGATGTGTGTGTGTATATATTTGTAATATGTGAGTATATATATATTTGTAATAAGTGGCAGAGCTAGAAAATATTCTCAGTGTGGTAAATTTTTTTACTAAAGTAGATCACATTAACTAATTAATCAATATAATAAACATCTAATTCGGAATTGCAGTTTAAAAAAGTGGCACTAATTCAAATCATAGTCACGATCCTTGAAAAAAAGGATAAATATTCAACGATCGCAAAATCATAGCTTTAAATAAATTAATTAAAAAGATGACGAAAAAAATGGCAAGAAAATAAACTAATTTAAGCATTAGTTAACTGGTCGAATCAAATATATAATATATTCCTCAATTACTAAGCAACATCAAAAAAATTACACATACTCTGTGTGTGCTGACCGCCGAGAGGAAGAGGAAAACTAAGGGAGGTAATGGCTGTGTGCCGACTGCGGAGAGGAAAAAGAAAACCAAGGGAGTGGCTGGCTTGTTCCGGAAGCTTGTTTATTCTTGTAATGAGGGAATGACTTACTCTTGAAGCTTGTTTAGTTCTAGTAAATTGATAACTCTAAACTTAAGATTTATTTCAAAAATTTTAATTTAGGTTAGAATAGGGTTTAATTGTATATTTAGGTGTTAAAAATATTTTTCCATAGAGTCAAAATTCTCAAAACTTTGAAAATTATCTTACTGATAAAAATAACGTTTATTGATTAAAAATTGGATACTAATAGGATAAAATTCGAATGTTTAAAAATTACAAATTAATGAGGGGTATTTCAATAAAAGAAATTTTAGGAGTTCAAGGGTTCCTAATTCAATTACAAATGAATTAGGGGAATATCCTTTGGGTGAGTTTCAGTTAATTATGAAATCAAAATTTTATTATAGTTTAATTAGGGGAAATTCTAGGTTGTTACATAAAGTAATTTGATTTTTTTTAGTGCATATAATTTCAACTTTTGTGCATTTATATTTTAACACACAATTTGAAAAGGTAATGTTGGAAAGTCACTTCTCTACTAGTTGAATTATTTACCTTCTCATTAAAGAATTTTCATTTTTTTCACTGGGATCAATTGGAGGTAAAATTTATTTTTTTGGCCTCGCCACTGTTTGTAATGATTGAAATATGAGTGTAATTAATTTAATTGGTTATTTGTTTTGAAATTTATATTCTTATAAATTCAATATTAGTAAGTGATGTATTATTTGGAGTCAAATATATATATATTAATAAATATTAATTATTCATAAAATTATATCTTAATTATAAAAAAATCAACTTTTGTCATAATTATATCATAATTGTTAATATTGACTTATAAAAAAATTTAATTACTATACATTAATTATATATTAATTATTGTTTATTAATTAAAATATAATTATTTAACTATTTATTACTTACAATTTATTTATAAATAAAAGCTTAAACTATTTATTAAATAAATAAATGTAATATTTAATTATACATAAAATGTGAAACATAATTAATATATAAATAACAAGTTATTTAACTAAATTAATTCAGTTAATTTAATAAGTTATTTAATTACTTTAACTCATTATTTAATTAATATGTTATTTAGTAAATGAATTACTTAGTAATAATCAAATAATTTTACTTAAATTTAATTAATTCTCTCAACAATTACTTTAAGCATATCAATATTAATTTATTAAACTTGATAGATTATTAAATAAATCACCCTATAATCAAATATTTTATTATAATTTTAAATTAATGTGAAGATTAATATTTAATGAAGAATATTTTTTGAAGAAGATTAATTTATTTATTATATCAAATTAAAACATCTTAAGTTATTTATTAAATGAATAAATGTAATATTATATTAATACATTAAATATTAAATATAACTAACACATTATTTAATGAATATGTAAATTTAATTAATTTAATATGTTATTCAATAGATGAATTATTTAGTAATAACATAAATAATATTTAATTCAATTTAATTCAGTTTTTCGATAATTTGTTTAATTAAATTTGTAAACATAAGTTTTAGAATTTTTTAACTAGTAAAATTTTAATATTTTCATATATGTAAATATATATATATATATGGATGAGTGAAGTAAGAGAGTGATAAATAAATGAGTGATGTGATAGGTAAAGTGAAAATGAAATGGTAGGTGTGATTTTTAGGGTGTAGGGTTTTTTAGGTGAACTAGAAGGGCTTTTTTGTGGATAAAATTTGAGTATTTTGGAAAAAAAATTTGAAGGATGTGCCTTCATTCTGAAATTTTTTTGAGGGTTGGAAAATGTTTCTAGAGAAGGTAGGAGAACAGAGCCTAAGCTTTTGTGTTGGGCAATAAAATCCTATTCTTGAGAAGAAAACTAAAACTTAAAGTTTTATCTTAACAAAAGTTTTGGTTACCATGGAAAATAGGTCTCCTTACAAGTAACAAATAAAGATTTTTGGCACTCTACTCATTTATCTTTCATGTTTGGAACTAGAATTAACAATATTTTTAGGGATGACTTTAGTATGTGTGTGATAAATTGTAAGAGAAGATTGTTTTTGGACAAATGTAGTGTTAGATACTGATGATATTCATTTTAGTCTTAGTTATATCTAATCAGTATGTAATGTAGTTTATCTTTTGTCATTGGCCCATCATGTATGTACCATCGGATTTACTTTGTTATGTCTATCTTATCCTTTGTTTTTTAATGTAGTTATGCATTCTTCCTGTTCTTTAGATTTGCCACCCCCATAGTTATGTGCTTTGCTTCCTCTATGGTCACATCCAGATGTTTTTGATAGATTATTTCATCTTGCTACAGGTGGGGTGAGCAAAGCCTCCAAGATTGTCAACTTGAAGTGAGGACATTTTTGCTGGTATGGTTATTATATGTACATCATTTGAACTTTGTTAATCTGAATAAAGTTTTCACATTTTCTTATTAGAAAAGATAACAATGTATATATATATATATATATACAAAAGTCCTAATGAATTAAGATGCTACCAAATCTCTAATGATCATTCTGTTAAATCATATCTACTAACAAACTCCTAAAATATATCCTGTAGAATATTTCCCAACACTCCCTCTCAAGTGGGAGCATATATGTTAATCACGCCCAACTTGTTATAAATGTAGTCAATTCAAGCCACTTGCAATACTTTTGTGAATATGTCTCCTAATTGTTCTCCGATTTTCATGTGTCCAATAGATATGACCTTTTGTTGAATCTTTTCACGAATAAAGTGACCAACTTCAATGTGTTTGGTTCGTTCATGAAATATCGGATTAGAGGCAATATGAAGAGCAATTTGATTATAACACCACAATTTTGCAGGTAATGAGGTTTTAAAACCAACTTCATCCATCAATTGACGAATCTATAATTATCTCACACATAGATTATGCCATAGCTCAGTATTCAAATTCAGCACTAGAGCAAGAGACAACATCTTGCTTCTTACTTTTCCATGAAACCAAATTTCCTCCAACAAAAATACAATATCTAGTGGTTGATCGTGTATCATCATTCTTTGATCCTTCCCAATTAGCATCTACGAAGTATTCAATATCTAAATGTCTATGGTCACTGTATAGGAGACCACATCCTAGAGCTCCTTCCAAATGGCACAAGATTTGTCCTAGAGCTTCCCAATGAATTGCAGTAGGAGCGGACATAAACTGGCTTACAATACTAATTGAATACGCTATATCAAGACGAGTTATAGTCAGATAATTCAACTTGCCAACCAATCTCCTATACATTTTAGGGTCCCCAAATAACTCCCTATTTTCTGCTGTGAGTTGAGGATTAGGAGTCATTGGTGTACTACAAGGTTCAGCACCTAACTTGCCTGTTTCTACCAGTAAATCAAGAACATACTTTCGCTGAGATAAAAAGATACCTTTCTTACATCTCATAAGTTCAATACCCAAGAAGTATTTTAGCAAACCCAAATCTTTCGTTTGGAATTGAGCTTGAAGAAAAGATTTTAAAGTTGCAATGCCTACAAAGTCACTTCCGGTGATAACAATATCATCAACATATACTACTAGCAAGATTAGACCAGCTTATTACTGCTTATAAGATATTGTATGATCATACTTACTTTTGCGCATGCCAAACTGCAGTATTACTTCACTAGATCTCCCAAACCGCAGACTTTGTTTCAGGCCATAAAGTGATTTTCTAACTCTACACACTTTTCTGAACTTCCCCTGAGCAACAAAACCAAGTGGTTGCTCCATATAGATCTCCTCTTGAAGATCACCATGAAGAAAAGCATTTTTAATATCTAGTTGGTATAATGGCCAATGATGGATGGTTGCCAAAGAGATGAATAGACGTAAGCTTAGCCACTAGAGAAAAATGTATCAGAATAATCAACCCTATAAGTTTGAGCATATCCTTTAGCTACAAGATGAGCTTTCAACCTAGCCACAAAACCATCTAGATTATTAATACCTTCACTGTAAACACCTATTTGCAACTAATACTTTTTTTATTTGTTGTCAAGATCACCAATTCCCAACTACCATTACAATATATGGCCACCATTTCCTTTTCCATAGTTGCTCGCCAGCAAGGCTGGGATATTGCCTCACCAATAGTTTTATGAATAGAAACAGACTCAAGAGATGTGACAAAGCATTGAGAGGAAGATGATAAGTGATCATAAGAAACAAAGGATGTAATAGGATAAGCACAAGTACGTTTACCTTTGCGAAGAGCAATGGGAAGATCATCCATACGCTCAAAAGTGGTGATTAGATCTTCCAACAAAGGAGGAATTGGCGGAGGGCTTGAATCATATGTGTTTGCCCGCCGAGAATATATACACGGATAATAAGGGGTCGAGTATTGGTAGAAGCAGGGGGTGGGGATATAGGTTGGACAATATAGACCAAGAGATTATCTTTCTCATATGGATTTTCATAGATAGGAGAGAATGGAGTTGAGACTTAAAGAATGTACATCAATAGACACGACATAGTGATTAAATGTTGGAGAGGAATACCAATACTCTTTTTGAAGACGAGAATAAAACAGTGAAAGGAATGTCACCATTAAGCATAGATGAGGGCATGCGATTAATTAAGAAACATGCTGTAGGGACAGCATTAGCCTAAAACTGTTTAGGAATTTTCATTTGGAATAGAAGTGCTCTAGCAACTTCAAAGAGGTGTTGGTTTTTTCTTTTAGCAATTCCATTTTGGGATGTATCAACGCATGAAGACTAATGAAGGATACCATTTTATGTCATATATGTGAAGAAAGTGTTTGAAAAGTATTCTTTGGCATTATCACTTCTCAATATGCGCACCTAAACACTGAATTGTGTTTTAATTTCAATACGAAAGGCACAAAAAGTGGACAATAATTCTGAACGATTTTTCATAAAATAAATCCAAGTAAAACGAGAATAATCGTCAACAAATGTAACAAAATACTTGAATCCAATTTTAGAAACAATAAGGCATGGACCCTAAACATCAAAATGGACCAACTCAAAGGAGGATAAGGCCTACTTATTGACATAAGACACTAAAGGTAACCTATGATGTTTGGCTAATTGACATGACTCACATTCTAAAGTAGACAAAAATGGAGATTGCGGACACAACCTCTTTAGAGGTGATAAGGAAGGAAGTCCTAATTGACAATGAGCTTCAAATGGTGTCAAAGAGCTTGAACGAGCGATAGACCGTGGCACTAGATTCTCAAGGATATAAAGTCATATAGACTCATGCCCTTTACTAATAATCTGCTTCATCGTAAGATCCTGAAACAAACAGTAGTGAGGAAAAAATGAGACACAACAATTCAAAGCTCAAGTTTGTTGACGAACATTAAATTAATTGAAAACTTAGGCAAGCATAAAACAGAGGATAAAGAAATTGAAGATGTTGGGTAGGCATAACACATGAGGTAGATCCATCAGTTAAAGTAACACTAGAAGAGGATGGGTGAGAGTGAAAGGAATGCAAAAGGTTAAAGTTGTCTGTCATATGATCTGTGGCACCAGAATCAATGACCTACTTGGGTGAGGAAGAGACCAGGCACGTAGTAGGATTACTTGACTCGGCAAGAGTAGTGAATGAGGAATTGGTGGTCCTTAAACTGTGCAAACTCTTCTGCACATACCATAATAATCTTTTCAGATGGTGGAGTTTATTCTGATTCGAGAATGTCCCTCCATTATTTGTGTTACCATTATATTCTCTTGAATTAAGGTTTTGGGTTGCTCCTCCATTATTTCAATTACCATTATTTCCTCCTCAATTTCCTTCTTTATTGCCTTGTCTTCCCATTTCGTGACGACTTACAAGGGCACTATTAATAATTTGAATAGACTGAGGATCTTTTATCCGAAGGATTCTACCAAAAGTATCATGTAGAAAGGAAACTTGAGACCCAGACAGGATGTAAGATTTAGCAGCCTCAAATTCCAAAGGAAGACCAACAAGAATACTCATCACGGCCATTTTTTCTCGTTGTTCTTGCTTTAACTTTCACATTCGGAGTAAACGGTAACAACATATTAAGTTTCTCATTAACACATTTAAACTCCATAAAATAAGTTGTGAGAGACTTATCTTGCTTATCTACTTGATATAAGACCTTACAAACTTCATAAATGTGTGAAATATTTCCTTTTCTAGAATATAAAAACTCCAAATGATCCATCAACTCTTTAACAAACTCACAGTGATTGATCAAGGCGGTTACCTCACTATTATTGGAATTTTAAATTTGTAGAAACAACTGTGCATCTTCTCTCATCCATGCCTGTATTGTATTATCAGTAGGTGGATCTTTAATGAGGTGGTCATCTTTATAAATACTCCGTAAATAAACCTGGATTGTTTTACTCCAATCTAAGTAGTTTGAGTCATTAAGTTTGTGATATGTAATTTTGGTCATTGTCGGAATCACATCAACAATAATACTTTAATTTTCTGCCATATCAAAAAGAACATAAAGAAAAAAAATTCAAATAACCCACAAAACAAAATTCAATTACTCCTCCAAATGCTCACTACACTAAATCTAATAAATAAAAGAACAATGAAAGTAGTGACCACCCTCTTTAAAATTCAATTAAGTTGTGATTTATATAGGCTGGGTCATCATTTCTTCCGAATATAATCATGCTATTTCACTACGATTGGTTTGTACTTCAGCACTGGGGTTTGTGATATGGTGAGTGCAAACAGTTCATTTGAATTTCTTATGGGACTTGCTCAAGTTGCTTTTTGCCTCTCAATCATTTGTGCAAATTGGATTTCTAATGGCTTTTCCTATGATGATGGAAATTGGATTGGAAAAGGTTTTCAAACTGCATTAAGTGAATTTGTACTGATGCAGTTAACAACTTGCACTGGTATTTTTCACCTTTTCACTTGGGACAAAGGCACGTTATTATGGTAGGACATTACGTCTTGGAGGTACAAAATATAGACCCACGGGTTGTGGATTTGTGGTGTTCCATGCCAAGTTTGTTGATAACTATCGCCTATACTCTCTAGTCACATTGTTAAAGGGATTGAGCTAATGATATTGCTTCTTGTTTATCAAATTTTTGGTCAGTCCTATAGAGGTGCTGTTGCGTATTGCTCAATTACTGTATCAATGTGGTTTATGGTAGCACTTGGCCTTTTTCTCCCTTCCTCTTCAACCCTTCTGGTTTTTAGTGGCAAATATAGTTGATGATTGGACAAGTTGGAACAAGTGGATTAGTAATCGAGGAGGTATCGGTGTCCCTCCAAAGAAAAGTTGGGAATCAGGATATCAGGAGGAGCAAGATCATCTTTGTTGATCAGGGAAACATGGCATCATTACTAAGATTATTTTGGTCTTATAGTGTTTTATTCATCAAAATGGGCTAGTGTTACAATTTTGCAAGACATCATACAGGCAATGCCCGATGATGCTCATCTAATGGGTGTTTTGGTCAATGCGATGAGTGCTCTTTTTGTTTTCCATCAGGATGCAAATCTAGCTTTAAAAATAAGTTAATCATTGTAGCTCCTGCAACCTTTCTTCTTGTTTTGAAACTCTGGCTCATGCTTGTGGATTGAGGATGAAAGACCAATTCCACTTCAAGTTTATGGGACGTTTTAAATGCTTCCAAGATGCTACCTTTGGTTTTATTGAACACTTTGGACATTTTAGTTTATAGAATGTCAGCAGCGTGAATATTTTGGAATTTTGTTGTTGATTTTTTCTATAGCATCTTTTATGCTGCTTGTATATATTCACAAAGGTGAACCTTTTTTTGGTGTCCCCTCTTTGGAAGATTCTCATCTTGTTTCTACGACATCTTATTTCCTTGTTGCATCAGCTATTAAGATGATACATTGCAATTCTAATCATTTGTTTTTTTCCCCCCATCCATTTAGGTGCAAGACATTTTCAAATCTAAACAAGTCAAAGATAATGCTGGTATGCATACTTGGATAGGTGATGTCCTTTTCTTTTTCATTCTACAGGTCTATTCATGGTTTCATTACTAAATATTGTGCACAAATGTCTCGTATTGCTATGTTAGGCTCTAAAGAGGGTATCATGGGTTCTATTGGATGAACTTTATTTGTAGTTGTCAGCAATTGTGGTCTCCCATCCTGCTTTGATGCCTGCTTTTGACTTGTTTGTTCATAACACCTCCCACTATCCATGGCAAAACTGTTGTTCTCTTTTCTTCTTCTTCTTCTTCTTCTTCTTCTTCTTCTTCTTCTTCTTCTTCTTCTTCTTTTGTTCAAGATTTTGCTAGTTGCTTCAACTTTAAGAATTAGGTTTGGATGCAATTTTGGACCATCAAGATGATGTTTTCATTCTTGAGCTGTGCCCAACATTTTTCAGAGTTCTCGCATGTCAAAATCCTTCTTATCAAGAAGGCGGCACGAAAGGCATTCCTAAGTCCTTCCTTAACAGGTTTAGGGTGTACTGCTTTTGGCACTTCACTCATAGCATGTAAGTTTTGTATTTAAAACACTTAAGAATGCTATTTAAGTGATTTAATGTTTATGCTTACCATTTAATATATCCTTTTAACTTCCTATTGATTCAGGTTTATGTTGATGAGCTAGTTGATGAAGAATATCTTTCCATTTGTAGCTTGCTCTTTCCATCAATTGAAATATTCTCTGTCAAAGTAGACTTCTTATCAAAACAATCTCTACTCTATTTGTGTATTGTGCTATATATGTGGCTTTGCTATTCTGGATGTATCGCATTGTTTTCTCTATTTTCTGCTTCAGAGTAAGATATGCTTTTGTCCTTGATTAGGCAGAGATGTACTAGATTATTCCTCTCAATTATTAGTACATTAGGGAGGAAACCATGTCAAGTAGTTCTTTGCATGGGCAAGGGTCCAGTGGAAATAATTCAGATCAAGCCACTTCCATGTTTCCAAAATCTTGTTGGCCCGGCTCCCAAGCTTATGAGCTGCTTCTCTGCCTTTATTATCACACCAAAATATTATCATTGCTTGGGATTCTTATGCTACATTTACTCTCTGAGCAAAATTAACACAGTTATTCCTTCTTGTCTGGTGCTTAAACACTAAGGTGCTTGAGCCAAGGTGCTTTGGTAATTGATTGATGTGTGCTTTATTTGCAAAATTGTCTGTTGTCTCTTCTAATTGGTTGTCAGATTGTAAGGAGCATCAGTCAACGTTCAACTGGCTGGCAAAAACAAGATTGAAGAAAGCCCATAATGCTTACTGTTCACTTATTGAAAGAGCAGAACATTTTGTCTATATGAGGTCCGTGATCGATTTCTCACTAACTTCTAATCTCAGTTAATTATCATATTTTATACTTAAATTATGTTGAGATAATTTTGGGAAAAGTAAAACATAATTTGTCTCAAATTATTAAAATAAAAATAATCCTCATGGGAAATTAAATTATGCTGAACAAACTTCAGTGTGTAGAAAAGCTTCAGACACAATATGAAAACACTTAACTACTTGACATGAGTTTAACTAGAACGTTGCCTCATCTTAGGTGACTGACTTATTGTAGCCAAATCATAAAAATGTGTAGCCTGACTGCTTCACCTTTTAATATATTTTTTCGACTACAACTTCCATGCCTTCTTTGATTTTTCATTTTGATATTTGAACAACAATATTTATTTCTTGTGCTCACCCAATCATTTAAACATTTAGCAAAATATATGTGCTCACTGTCTATGGAAAATGGAATCTACATAACTTGATGAATTACTTCTTTTATGTTTTGTTATTTTCAAGTTCCAACCTCAATCTACAACACAGTTTATTGCATGGTTTTCTTCCATTTGGATGCTACATCCGCAACTTTGTACTTTGAACTTAATGAGAGACCCTGTCCAGTATGTCATAGAAAAACATGTGACTTTGGTAGTAGAGAGTGACACAGGAAGATATAACTACTTGCTTTAGCCAATCAGAAGAGAGAGTTGTTTGAGATGCTATCAAGAAAAGAGACTTAGTAAAAGATGCATGGTAGGATGGCTTATTTAGTGAGTACACAGAATGAGCTTTTTACTTTGGCCACTTCCCGCTGGATAGTAGAACGAAATTTGATATGTGATTAGCATGAAAAATCTGTTGATGCCCTTGAATTATTTTTCCCTTAGAAGCTCTCAAAGTATCAAAGGTTATCTTTCTGCTGACATGCCATCTTTTGGAATTTGTTTCCATAATCAATTCTTAGTCTCTGGTCTATCAGATGATGAAATGATCCACAATCTTGTTTTAGAAGCATTGTATAGGCATATCATGCAAGTTCACAATGAGAAAAAGTGTTTCAGGGTTATCATCGTCATACCTCTTCCACTAGGTTTCCAGGCACTAAATTTCTTTGTGGGCCCATTAATTTTCTGTTGTCTGTAGTTCTTTATGTTCTTCACCAAACTTAAATGTCAACAAGGTGGTCTGGACAATTCTGGTTCTGCATCTATTGGGGCCATAATGCATTGGCAATATCAAAAAATATGCAGAAGACAAAATTCAATTTTGCATAATCTTGTATGACCTTGTTGGCCCTAGAATGCACGATTATATGTCCTTTTATGGTCTGAGAGCCTATGGTGGGCTTTTTGATGGTGATCTTATTGCTTCTAGTTAGGTGTACATATGCATTTCCCTTTTGTTCAACTTATGCATAAAATCTCTTTTCCTTAATCGTGAGAATCTCATTCCTGAAAGGTCTAGTATTCTTCTTTTACAATCCAATCCACTGAATTCTGATGCAGAGCTATGCAATGGATTACCAGGTAAGGAACCAATGCAGGGCATTATATCCATATGAGATAATGATCGGTTAGAAATGCACTCTCCTGCTGTTGTAACATATACCAGGTGTTGATCATATTTTAGGTATGGGTGCAACCAGCTCACAGAGGGAGTAGCATACACTCAATGTTGCAAGTCTGTCCTATCATACCTCATATATTCTTATGTTGGCTAGTAGGCTTATTTTGCCATTAACCCTTGTAATTTTATTTTATCTTTTTTGGTTGAGGAGGAGAAGTTCCTGATAAAAACTGAGCTCCACGGACGCCTTGAGAGTCTTGAGAAGGAAAAGAATACAATGATGGACTGGAGGACGTTGGGATGTGTTCTGACCAAACTTCAGCACGGACATTGTAGATGCATTCATGTCAGCGTTACAGTTGTGACAAAAATAGTGGCTGCAACAGGACAACCAATGTGGTCCTCCACCTATCTGTTTATAATGTGTCACCTGAATTATTGGCTCAAATTCATGGTAAAATGAGGTCTTTTGGAACTCAAGTGCAGAAGAAATGGTATATTCAGCAGAGGGGCCAAACAGTTGCCATATTGGACAGCATGCAGAGAATTCTAGAAGTGTAAGATTAGATGTCCAATTAGAGTGTTCTGAAATAATGCGTGCTAATGGGTTTGTACTGGCAAAAATGGTTCGAACAAAGCTTCTTCACATCTTTCTTTGGGACTGGATTAGCAGTTCTCCTAGTTGCGATGATGCTTTATTCTCCAGTAGCTGAATGATTTGAAAAATCCACACAGCACTTGTAAGTTGTTTGAGCTAGATCTAGCTATTACGTCCATGCCACTTGAGTTGTTCTTACAAGTAGTAGGTTCTGCCCAAAAGATTGGGGTTATGGTTGAGAAATGTAGAAGTGGTTTGCTACCTTGTAATCTTTGTTTTCTTGACTTGTTATGGATAATTCCCTTTGGCTCTGATTTTCCAGGTGATCAACAATAATGGCTATGATGGAGCCAAGGCAGATTTTTGATCATGTGGTGTTATCCTTTTGTACTTATGGTCATTTGCCCTTTGAAGAATCGAATCTAATGGCATTGCACAAAAAGGTAATTTTTCATTGTTTATCATGATATTCATCATGAAATAAATTCTTACCAGATGATGAACTTGTTTTAGTTGGGGGTGGGTGGGAACAAACAAAAGTCAAAGTTGGAGAAAAGAATAAGACGAAAATATCTGAATGAAGATAGATAATTGATTTGATTGAAGTTTAAGCACCAAAAAGCAGATGTCAAGCATGAGAACTGTGGGATATCCCCCAATAATTAGCTAAGCATGTGATTGTATGTGCTCTTTGTATCCTTAATTGCAAACCCACACTAATCTTGATTTAACTTGATTGAAGATATTCGAGGTGGACTTTTCATGCATGGTTTTCCTCCAATGCAGGGAAACTGATCAAAAGAATTCTGGATCCCAATCCATCAACAGT
>JACGDI010005602.1:197611-248321 GCA_014898725.1 Jacaranda copaia
GGTTGAATTCTTCTTTACTTCCTATTGGTTCTATAAGACCTTCACTTTCACTTTATGACATGTTCACCTTGGAAATTCGTCTTATCTAAATGTTAGTCATTCCTATGGATTTGTACAATTAGAAGCATTTCCACTTGCTGCTGACAGGAGCTTATATAACATATGTTCCTACATGGATGGAGTACATTTCATTGCTAAAATACTTAACTGTTTGTTTTTATTACTTTATTTTTTTCATGCCTAAATTATTGCCTGCTTTTTCTTCGGATGATTCACTCTTTTGTTTGTGCACTTATAAATGAATGGAGCAGGCCAAAACAACATTAGAAGAGTCGTACCAGATGACTGCCATACGTAACTGGTGGAAGAGGACTATATTGTTATGCCTATGCATCATATTGAGCAGCTTTGGCAGGACAACAAGAATTTTGAGAATTCAGTTAGTCATACCCTGGTAAAACTATGCCTCCTATATCTATGTAAGTATGATTTTACATGTTCTGACTCTGCATCTTTGAATTATTATTGGTTCGGAAAAAAATTGAAAGTAAACAATCTGTGCTATCAGTAGTTGCGTGCAATTTTCTTGATGAAAGAGCTTACTTGGGGTTTTGTTTAAATGTTCATTTCTGCAGTTTTGGCGTATTTTGCGGTGGTATGAAGGTGTATGCTGTGATTAAAATCATCACATTTTATTCTTATATGCCCTTTTTGTAATTACTGGAGAATTAAATTGTTAGAGGAAATTTTTTTGCTTATTGTATAATTATGACATTAATAAGTCCATTTGGATGTGACCTTGGATGAACTCCAGACACATTTGTGTGCGGATGAGTATCTAACTCTTTCTTATGATGTGGCCTGGCACTAATTGTGTTAATCACTATGCCCTTTCTTAATTGTCTATTGCAGTCTCTGGGAGCTTCGTGTTACATGTTTCACAGTTCATCTCCTGGATCAGATTTCTCTAATGAACTTGATGTTTCTTAAAGTAAACATTTATAGGAAGAGTAATATATAACTGAATAATAGATAAACCTCCGACTCTAAGGGTCAGAAGGTTTGCTTTAGATTTTTGCTTAGCATTCAGTGGAAAACTTAACTAAATTTTTTGTCGTGGTTGCTGATGATATCGCTACATATAAATATTTGAGTAATTATATATAGGGAACTTAAATATGTTTTCTCAACTCAATTAGCAGTACTTTTAGAGTGCACTTCTTCCCCATACTATGAGTGAAAAAGCCCAAGTATCTATGTCATTTGATATATATGTTTTTAATTTCTTTGATTATTCTGTTCCTGGATAAGTTCTCATGGAATTAGCTTCATGAAGATATAGTTGACCCGAGTGCTTAATGAATAATTACATAAAATTCTTTACAGAGTCAATCCATGAAGCCCAAACAAATGAATTGAATTTGCTTCTGAGAAGGTAGTGAAGGTAGCTACTAAATGAATTACATTTAGCGCTTCCTTTGTTAGATCCCCCATGTAATGTTCTGTTATACAACAAGAAAGAGGAGACTGATCAAATCTTTGTTCCCATGCTAGTCATGTATTTATACCATTACTCTAATAGATGGTATGACTATGTGACGGGGTATGCAAAAATTAGTTCCAAAGATTCTGCAGTCAAAGTTTTCCAGCATGCAGGAAAGGCTCTTTCCGGTATTTCTCTCTCTCCTGAAAGAATTTATGTCCATTACCTCCAATTCTTGTTTTCTTTCTGCTTGTTCTTGTTTAGTATTTTAATTAGTTTCATGCTTTCATGATAGATTTGGAAATGCTTAAATATGCCTAAGCTGAGCTAAAGGAATCTCATGGAGAAACTCAGGTTTAACATATATTAGAGGATATCCAATTAAAAACTTCACATCCAGTTCAATAATTTATTTGTTGACTTATTTATTTTTGGGCATACTCTGTTTGTGGAGGCTGCAAAAATGGTGTACTTCTTGTGGGGGATGGTGTGAATGCTATAGCCCTATCACATCCAAGTATAAGATTATCTTTTACTTATATTTGCTTCACAGCAAGGTATGTACAAACCAATGGATGATTTTATCCTGTCAGATTTTGTAATTCTCAAACTTGTTCGGTTCGTTGAATCCTGGCAGTGGTATGTTAGATTTCTATTTTTGGATTTCAGAAGCATAAAGAGTTCAACCAGCTGATATTATTTTGCTAAGGTTTCAGTTGTTAAGTTTTGAATGTCTCCTTGGTAATTCATGACCCGGATTATAGTTGCCTGAAAATAGCTAATGATGACTGCAATGAAATTAGATTGCCAAGTAGCCTTTTCTGGTCTTAGTTTTCCCACATTTGGGGATCTCATACTCTGCTTTTATAAGCCGTAGGCTTCTTTTATTTGATGAATTTGTATTACTTGACCAGTTCTGGAAGTATGGAAACTTATCTACACTCATTTTTTATTGTTTAGCATCGCAGATTTAGGGAAGAAGGAAAACTGCTAGATGCTCTCTATCAGACCGCTTCTAGCGCAACAGGGCCTTGGGCCAGTTGCTTCAGATGCTCATTATAATTGAAGAGGATGATACTTTTTCAGGACAACCTCAAGGCACTTCAGGCCTTTGTATCTGGAGAAATAGCTGATGGAAGCAGCTTGTATATTCTCAATATGTGCAGCTGCCATTTTTGCCTGATGGTGATCCACTTACAATTTAGGTATTTGAATTGGCTATTATCTTTTCCTATTGAAAAGTAGAATCTATATTTATGTGAGTTTTTCTCTGTGGTGGATACAATAACAAGTTGGCCTTTATGTTCTTAACCTTTATAAATAGGTTGCTCAAAAGAGACAGGCCCTCTATAGATACAAACATATTTTATGTGCGGATAACCGTTACAATAGCTGGCAAGAGGTGAAGTTCATTTGCTCTGAGCAATATGTACAAAATGAAAGAAAAATTGTGATAATGTATTCTGTCCTGAATTCATGGGTACTTTTTATGCATAAAATTCTGCTATATCTCATCCAATTGTTATTTTTAATTAGGTTGAGACTGATTGTAAAGAAGATCTGATGGTTTTGCACTTGGATTAGCTGAGAAAGAAGTAGTATCTGCTATGTTAGGAGTGGCTGAAAGTGTAGGACTTTTTATTGAACTGCATAGAGAACTTCAAGGCCATCAACTTGTCAAGCTTCTTAATGTAGACCTTGAAGCAGTGGAGGCCCTGCAGAAGCTTCATGATTTCTTTATTCTCTCCGTGACTCTGGTGATGCTTTGTCTGTTGCTATGAGTGCAATGCGACTCTTGCACAACGTTCAATCCAAGCAGCTTCTTGTATGTTGGGAGTATCTTTCTGTTTTCTAAGTTGATATCTGAAAAATCACCATGATTTTTCTTAAAGTTGTGTTTGTTTTCAATAACATACGCTTTTTGTATTGCTGAATAACTCACTCCATCCTATAGGTATTAACACTCTATAACCTTTGCCATAGCCTTTTATTTGTCTAAGTAACTGCTTACCAATTAATCCAGCATCAAAGAGCCCACAATCATGAACCATGTCTCCAAACTCTCTAATGAAGGAATCTTCGGTGCTGCACCCCCTTTTCTTTTTGACATGTTCAGATGTAGCCACAGCTCTTGGACCATCCCACAACTCTCTTCTCTCCAATTTTGAACACTTTGCATAAACAAAATTGCCAAAAAATGGTACAGAAAATAAAGGGTTGGAGACTTTAGCATGTTTAAAAACAAAAAAAACAAAAAAAAAGCAAAAAAATTGAGTATGACCAATCCATTCATCCACTTGTGAGTTCATATCATAGAAACACCAAATCTGATTAGATCTATAAGCATATCTTCTAATCACAAGCATAAAATTCATGTCCAAGACATCATGGGCTCCAAAATAACCAGCAGCTTTAGTTTCTTTTTCTTTCTTAGTTCATGTAAGTAGTTCCAAGTCTTTTAATCCCCTCTAATATTCCATATCATAAGATTCATCATAATCATAACAAGTGTTTAGCTTGCAAGTCAGAAGTAGACCTTGAAACACTACAAGTTTGAACTTTATGAACAATTCTGTTTCTTTTTTAGCCCTCTTGCATGATTTGTGTGACCCTCCACATTAGAAGATGATCCTCCAAGGAGATATTCTTGCTTCCTCAGACTTAATCTTGATTATGTTGTTCATTTAAAGGTTGAGAGGGCTAATATGAATGACTAAATTACAAGATGAATTAGTTCCATGTTAGGATATAACACCTAAACTTTCATCATCATTAGTGGAAGAATTTAAGCCAAAACATATCCTACTTTATTCACCACGCCTATTTATATATATTTCTTTGAATCAAATCATGAAGGTTTTTGCCCAAAGTATCCAAATTTTTGCAATTCTTTATCAAGATTCTCATTCTCCATAATCTACTAAACCTCCTCCTTAGAATTATCATGAGAATTCTCATTTGGCTACATATGTCCGCCTTGAACCTTCTCTATAGTTCTTGCTAATTCAAGATTCTTCTTAGGCTCCTCTTCCCTTACACGACTAGGTCCTATATAGTTTATAGGACAATTATTCCTACTCTTAATCACTGTTGAATTTGAACCTACTCCTACTAGTTCTAGATCTTACATAATCCTTATCCCTCTCTTTCTAACTTCATTAAAGAATTTTTCCTAACAAAATCTCTGTTTCCCCTAGAGCATGTAAGTTCAATACAATGCAAACCCTAGCAATAGCAGCAAGCTCATCATCCATTCTCAAATTTTTCCAATTAAACCTAAAATTGCAAACAATGCCAGTTTGTGAAATAAATGAATTGGTAGATTTGGAAATTGAATCCAAATTAGCATGATATGGGATTCCATCTTCAGATCAAATTCTGGAGTCTACTTAAGAGTATGCATGTCTATCCATCAAAAAGTCCATTCTATTCTTATCCATAATCTCATATAATCTTCCTTATTAATAAGGTGAATTAAGATGTGTTTCACATCCAAAACACCAATTTCATGAGTTCTCTTTAGCCTTAGTTTTGCAAAATGAGTTCAAAGATTAGAGAATTGAATAAAGCCATGAGAAAACTTTCCGATCAGTGCATACTTGTAAGGTTATGTCAATATGGCCAATTCAGATTCTAAAAATCTAATTGTCTTCTTAAATAGGCTGTAGGTTGGCCGAAAGTTTTCAAGGGTTATGAATCGAATGATTTATTCAATAAGCAAAGATAGTCCTACAACAAATCAATTGCCAATGACAAGATGACCACAACAAAGGTTTTCATGTCAACATAAGAGGTTATACCATTGTTTGGCAGCTTTTTTGCCGTGGCATAATGGTCGCCTCAAGAATCGCAAAAGGGGGAGAGAGAGCATTCATCATTCCAACTTTAATTCTCAAAATTCTAATGCTTATTATGTTGATATTAAGGAAGCTTCATAATTTAACGAGAGCTATTGCTAATGAAGAAATAGAATGGGATCTTGCTAGCAAGGCCAGTAGCGAAGGCTGACATTAAGCTTCCTAAACAAAAATGGGGTTCTTGGGCTTGGTTAAGAACCTTAAAGCAGTCACTTTTGACTCCAAAGGTTAGTGAAAGTGATGTGAAACCCCAATGATATATATCAATTTGAAATCCCAAACACAATTTGATATTGAACAAACCCTAGAACGAACACCCTCTTTATTGAATCCGTAATATACTTGATCTTAGAAACACAAATATTATAAGGAATTAATGCCTTCAAAGAATCTATTCAATTTGTTGATGCAACAAGTAAAGTAATTGCTTTTCTTTAGAGAAAAACACAGAACCATGGTCATCAAAAACTGCTCATACATATTGTGAAGAAAGTATTTATACTCTCCTTGAAAATCCTAATTAAAATAAGACAAACTAGGCCTATGAATAAATAGTTCAAGCTTACATCCAATCGCAAATAGGGTTTTGACTTTGTCAAAACATTTTCTTTTCTCCATGATCTCCACATGTTTGGGCCTTCTTTAACACTCTTTTTGGGCCTTTTCAAGCCCCATATGCCAAGCGCAATGAGATGGGTTGTCCAACTTTATTCTTTTGACTTCTTGACTTATTTTTCTCTTCCTTAGCTAATTCTTGATGACAAATGACTTAGCTAAATTTGCAAAGCCATCTTTTAAGTCTCTTAACTCTTGCTCTTGTGATAGGTCCTATAGGCATGTTGTTATCTCCATTTTGCCTTCCAAAGCTTAAATGACCATCTTACCTTCCATTGCTCATACTAGTCTCTCTTTCCTCATAAAGATTCGTTCTCGAATCATAATCCATGTCAAAAGGAGAAAGATCAGAAATATTAAAAGTAATAAAACTTTATACTCACTTGGAATGTCAATCTTGTAAGTGTTGTCATTAATCTTTTCCAGCACTTGTAATGGATCATCTCCTCTAGCATCAAGCTTGGATTTTCTTTGATTAGGAAACTTTTCCTTTGTCAAATGAACCCAAACCCTTACCAGGTTCAAATATCACTTGCTTTACCTTTTATTGCTTTGGTCGGTCAACCTATAAGTTTTCAATCATCTCATGTGCCTTCCTATACAGTTTTAACCTTTTTAGCCTTACTTTCACCATCTAAGCTAGCAATATCACTCAAAGGCAAATGCGTCAAATTTAAAATAGTTAAAGGATTAAAATCATATACAATCTCAAAAGGTGAAAAGCTTGTAGAAGAATTCAATAAAAGACAAACACCCTTCCAAGTATTCAAATTCTTTCCTACAACAGAACACAACAATGTATCCAGAGTTCCATTTACCACTTCAGTTTATCCATTAGTTTGTGTACAAAAAGTTTAGTACTTAATTTATCCTACAAAACCTTTCAAAAGTTGCTCAAGAACTTAACATCCCTATTAGAAACAATAGATTTAGGGACACCATGCAATCACACTTTGGCTCTTGATAGTCGCTTTGTGGGATACTTCACCAAAGTGTGACCTATTTGCCTGTAGCAACTATGATGAAGGAGTAAATCCTACTCATTCGACACAATTGAACGAGATCATAGTTGACCTAGCATGAACATCTAGGTGAACAAAAATTGGGGATCGAATGGGTGAAATTCCAGCTAATGGACCCTTATGAGTGAGCAAAAGAGGCACGAGAAAAGAGGCCTTGGTGAACTATCATAATTAATGAACAAGTGTAAGTTTTGTTGCCGATAGTATGGATAGGCCTTGTAGCGAAGGAAAAGAACAAGCAGAATCGGTGTATTGTAATTTCTTGCCTTGCATGGATTATCCAATGGACTGTAGACTAAATAGTTTTCTTGAAAGGACACTGTCCAAGGGACTACCTCTCAACCCTCACCCACAATGTACATCTTACGCCTATGGGCCACTATAACTATCTAATAACATATTTGAAACTGGAAAGATAAGGAAATCAAGCTAGTGAACTGCCGAGCTACAAGTCCTATGACATACGAACAGGATTCTCTAAAAATTGAGGTTGTGGGTGGCTAAGAGTGCCCACTTAGATGGGATCTCAATAGGAAATGCGAAGATCACAACAAGCTAGCTAGTAGATAAGGTGACAGAGAATCAACTATTTTAGTTCTGATTGGAGTAAGATCATAATAGGGAATACCCTAACCCTAAGCCTATCCATCTTTCATTTGCAGTTGATGTTTTGGCTTTTTCTATCGACAACTAAATTATTTTGACTTCATTCGATTCATGATCGCATCTCTAAACCTTATCCTATGGTCCTTAGTAGCCTTTGCAAAGGTAACTAGTTAGGTGGACTTTCAAAGGATTCCTAGCAAGCTTAACATTAAAGAAGACTTCTTCCTTATAACCACTCCCACCACCAATGAGAGAACTGAAAGCAACATACTTGAGAATGGTTCCTTGACTTTGTCTTTAGTCAAATTGGTATTGGCAACTCCACTTGGAGAGCTAGAAGATAAGGTAGGAATTACATCCCAGGTGCACTAGAAAGTCACCTTTCCTGGTCCTAGAATTCATGTCCAAAAAAATCCAATCCCGAGGGGTTCTTTTGTGCTCACTACTGCTACCCTCTTAGTGTTCATTAAATCTTCTTTCTTTGCATTACCCTTGGAGGAAAGTTTCATTGCTCATTTTCTTCCCTGAACATCTGTTAATACCTTCTTTCTCACTATGACATTTTAAATGGATTTAATGTGCAATAAAATCTACTCTAGAAACCTTCAATACCTTGAGACTCAACTAGAGAGGGAGCCTAGCCAATTAGTCTTACTAGTTGATAAGTAGTACATGACTCAACTAAAGAGGGAACCTAGCTAATTAGTCTTACCAATTGATAAGTAGTATAAGCCTCAACTAGAAAGGGGACCTAGCCAATTATCTTATAGAATGTGCTTCCCTTACCTTTACTTGATTGTAGGCAGCCTCTACATAATGGAAATATAGTCTTATACGAAGTTGTAGCTAGTAAGGGTAAAGCAGCTTTGTTTAGGCTAACTTGTGATTGGGGGATGAGCATAAAGGGATATAGAAAATTGAATACTATAATTGGAGCTCCTAACTATTGTGCTATTAATATTTTCATTGTCACTCCAATGAATACAATAACTATGAGCTGTTGTAAGCTATGTTGCATGAGCACTGTATCACAGGCATACCACAAAGTACCATGAGTACACTAAAAATAAAGGAACTAAAAGCATATTTTAGTTCTTTCAATCCAAAAAGTCAATAAAAAGGCTAAACTTGATCTATCATTTTGGCTTAGCCAAACTCCTCACCTGGGTTGATTGAAGGATATTTTGATTCGAGCCTTGGATCATCATCAACATCCCTTGCACTATTCAATATCAATTGGGTGATAGGAGCTTAAAGACATTCAAGCTCAAAGCTACAGGTTATGTCATACTCTATTCTTTTTTCTTTTTTTTTTTTGCTTTTAAATTACTAACTTTCCTTTTGAGTAGACTAAAAAAGAAGGTAAGGCAATATAGTTACAACTTCTTCTTTCTAGGTCCAATAGCAAAGGATTCTATACCAACAAATGATAATGGTTCTTATTCCATCTCCACTTTAGGTTTCTAAATACGTTAGATCAATGCCTTGAGTTAGCTAAAAAAGAAGTCAATCTAAAAGATCCTTCCCCAAAGTTCTTCCTATGTTGAGGGTTTGCACAAAAGTAGCAGATATTGAAAACTAATAGCAAAGAAGGTCATTCTCCAATTCCTAAAACCACATTCTAATTCTATTAAATCTTCTACTATAATTCACTCATCTCGATGAAAGAGTAGGTAACTACATGAGCAGTCCTCTCTATGATTTTCATGTACTTGTACAAGGAATCAAACAAGAGGAGGTTGTGATATAAGCGTTGGAGGGAAAAATGGAGATTGCAACCTATCAATGGGACCTATTGCAAGAGCAAAAGCAAATAGGCTAAAAGATGGCTTTGTAAATTTGGCTAAGTCATTTGTTGAAGAAATGCATCAAGAATGAGCTAAATAAGAGTGTCAAGAAGCCAAAAGAATGAAATTGGACAGCTCATCACCTTATACTTGGTGTATAAGTCTTGATAAGGCCCAAGAAGGCCAAAATAAGTTCCAAACGTGTGGGATTCACTAAGAAAAGAAAAAACTATGACCAAGTTAAACTCTTAATTCGAATTGGATTTGGGCTTGAATTATTATTCATAGGCTTAGTATATATCCTATTTTAATTAAGGCTTGTAAGAAAAGTATGAATACTCTCTTAAAAATGTGTGTGGCAGACTTTGGATGAATTTTGAATTTTCTACGTTTTTCTCACAAGAAAAGCCACAACATTGCTTGTTGCATTAAGAAATTGAATCGGTTCTTTCAAGGTGCTAATTCCTACAAGTATTTGTTCAATTTTCTGATTCTTATTCCCAATTATTTGCTTTTCTAAGATCAGGTATTTTAGGGGTTGAATAAGGAGGGTTTTTATTCTGGGTTCGATCAATATCAACTTGTGTGTTTGGGGTTTCGGGATCAATATATCCTAGGGGTTTTGCATCGCTTGGTATCTAGAGGCAACTTGAGATAAATTCCTATTTATCTTGTTTTTGTTTCCAGCCAAATAAAAAAATAAAAAAAAAACAAAAAAAAAGAAGAAATCAGATTGTGAATTGACTATGGTTTTGTGATTCTTTTGCAATATTTTGCATACTCCTATCTTGGAAAATGCCAATTGAACACAAAAAAGTTGAATTTGTAGAATATACACCTTGGATTGCTCTGATTTTGAGAAATTAAAGTTAAGCTTCTTAAGTAATTCAATTTGGGGGGTTATTGACCTAGGTTTTCAAATTTGAAATTGCCATTGCATAAGCTAAATTGCCTACTTTTTAGTTGTTGTTTGGAGTTGATTGTACATCAATTGGGTTAGAATTGAGTCACATTTAGCCTTCCATTGGGATTGACTGAATTCTTTACATATTTTCTGTTTTGTCATTTTTGTTATTCACTCTTTGTGTTTCCTTTTTCTTTTTTAGCCTAATTTGCATATGTTCATATTAGATAAGTAACATATTGCATTCTTGTTACTTAGCTTGCATAAAAATCACATGATACACATTCTTTTTTGTGTGTCATCACATCATTTTCTTTTTGGTCACATTTTACTTTGCCTCTAGACTTTGTGCTTTTCTTTCTTTTCTTTTTTTTGTTTTTGTTAGGTTTTTTCATTGCTACTCCCATATAAATCCTACTTGTGAATTTGCTTTGAATTGAATTAGTTTGATTTTTGAAGTGCAACATTCATCGTCGTCAAGAGAGGTAAAAGGCATAACAAGGGGAGCACATAATGAGGGCAAAGTCTAGAATTGAGTGCAAACATGAGGATTCATATCTACTTGAGTGAAACACATGAGGGAGTGTTTCTTTTGTGAGGCTGTTTTTGTTAACACTTTTTGCAGGTTATTTTTTTTTTAAATGAGTACTAATCTTCCAAGGAGGGAGGGTAAAGAACCCTCTGATGAGGAAGCTAATATGACACTAGGTATGAAGGTGATGTAGAGGGCATTTAAGTCAATTTCAAAAGTTGAATACTGGGCTTGATGAGATCGATGAGTGGAGAAAGGAGGTGATAAAATATTTTTGGGAATGGTAGACAAAATAGGCCTCCATATGTGTTTATTTAGGAGATGTTTGAGGAGGAGTTTGATTATGGTAGTTTGGCAAGAATAGAGGGGCTGAAGCTAGACTTGAAGCTAGCAGGGATAGCAACTTAAATGCCATCAAGATGAAAATTCCATCATTTAAAGGGCAAAATGATACTAAAGCATACTTGGAGTGGGAGATAAAGGTGGAGTGGAACTTTGATTGCCATAACTACTCTGAAGAGAAGAAAGTGAGACTTGTAGCAGTTGAATTAACTAACTATGCATTAGTTTGGTGGGATCAATTAGTATAGTCACGGAGGAGAAATGGCAAAAGCCTTATTGAGACTTGGGTAGATATAAAGGCCATTTTGAAGAAAAGATTTCTTCCATCTTACTATCATAGGGAGATACACCAAAAACTACACAGACTCATTCAAGGGTCTAAGTTAGTTGAGGACTACCATAAGGAGATGGAGATGTTGATGATTAAGGCCAACATAGAGGAGGATACAGAAATGACAATGGCTAAATTTATTAGTGGTTTGAATAGAGAAATTACTGACGTTGTGGACATACAACATTATGTGGAGATGGAGGATTAGGTGAGTATGACTATGAAGGTGGATAAACAGCAAAAGCAAAGAGGAGCAACCTATGCATTTTAGAATTCCAACTCAAAATGGGGTATCAAAATGGAAAAATTATGTTCAAAAGAAGAGAGATAGGGACTTAGTTTCCAAGGGGAAAGGACTGGATGCATCAAAGAACGTAGGTAAGAAGTCTATTATACAAAATGGTAATTCTAATTCTTCTTCTTCCACTGCTATTTCCAGACATAGGGATATTAAGTGCTTTAAATGTCAAGGTTTGGATCATTATGCATCTGAATGTCCAAACAAAAGAATTATGATTCTTATGGGTATTGAGATTGTATCTAAGTCAGATGATGATAATAAGTTTGATGGTAGTGACAATGATGTGCCACTTTTAAAGGATGTTACTTGTGATGAAGATAATGTTGAATATGTTGTTCATGGTGAATCTCTTGTTTCTAAGCGTGCATTGAACTTGAATGTTAAAGAGAGCTTAGAACAAAGAGAAAATATATTTCACACCAAATGCTTGGTAGGTGGTAAGATGTGTAGCTTAAAAATTAATGGGGGTAGTTTTGCTAATGTGGCTAGTACCACTTCAGTTGAGAAATTGAGGCTGGAGTGTGATATACACTCTAATCCATATAGACTACAATGGTTGAATGATAGTGGAGAGGTGAAAGTTACTAGGCAAGTTGTTGTAGCTTCTACTATTGAGAGATAATAGTGATGAGGTAGTTTGTGATGTAATACCCATACAGGCTGGCCATATGTTGTTGGGTAGGCCATGGCAATTTGATCGGTGTGTAATACATAATGGGTTCAATAGTAGAAATTCCTTTTAGCATAATGGACATAAAGTCACTCTTGCACCTCTATCACCCAAGAAAGTTTACCTTGACCATTAAACTTCAACAATCTTCTTGTGGGAGTTTGGGTAGTGAGGTCAAAAAAAGTAATGAGAGAAAATAGGCCATGAGAGAAAAGAATAAAGAAAAAGACCCAATGGAGAGTGATTGCACAAGTGCAAACAAGAAAGAAGGATTTGCAAGAAAGAAAAAGTTGGTGAGTGAAAAGAGAGAAAAGAATGAGAAAGTTGAAGGGAGTGAAAAGATAGAGTTAGTAAACAGTGAAAAAGTTGAGAAAAAATAATGCTTCTATGCAAAAGAGAGAGATTTAAATAATGCTTTTGTAGGCAAGAGAGCTTTGATAGTGATTAGGTATAGGGAGGTTTTATTATTTGAAATTGATCTTAATCCTAATTTACCTAGTGTTATCTCTCTATTGTAGGAGTTTGATGATGTAATGAGATGCCCACAGCTTTGCCACCATTAAAAGGAATTGAGCATCAAGTTGACTTTGTACTTAGATCTCAAATTCTTAATTGACCAGCCTACAGATGTAATCTTGAGGAGACAAAGGAGGTTCAAAGACAAGTGGAAGAGTTGCTAGAAAAAGGACATGTGAGGGAGAGCTTGAGTTCGTGTGTTGTACTTATGCTATTAGTTCTAAAGAAGGATGAAACTTGGTGGATGTAAATGGAGAGCAGAGCAGTTGGCAAAATTACAGTTAAGTATCACTATCCTATCCCTAGGTTAGATCATATGCTTGAAGAATTACATGGTGCATGCATTTTCACTAAGATTGATTTGAGAAGCAGTTATCATCAAATTAGGATGGAACCTGGGGATGAGTGGAAGACTACATTTAAAAAAAAATATGATTTATATGAATGGTTGGTTATGCCATTTGGTTTAACTAATGCACCTAGTACTTTTATTAGATTAATGAACCATGTATTGCGTGATTTTCTAGGTAAATTTGTTGTTGTTATTTATATTGATGATATCTTGATATATAGCAAATGCTTAGATGATCATATAATGCATGTTAGGGTTGTTTTGACTATTCTTAGGAAGGAGAAGTTGTATGCAAACCTTAAGAAATGTCATATAATGCATGTTAGGGCTGTTATGACTATTCATAGGAAGGAGAAGTTGTATGCAAACCTTAAGAAATGTACTTTTTGCATTGATAGGCTTGTATTTCTTGGGTTTTTTGTGAGTACACATGGCATTGAGGTAGATAAAGAGAAGGTGAAGGCTATTAAAGAATGGCCAACTCCTAAAACAATTAGTAAAGTTAGGAGTTTTTATGGATTAGCTAGCTTTTATAGGAGGTTTGTGCGTGATTTTTCTACTATCATTGCTCCATTGACTAAGATTATTAAAAAAGAAGTTGTGTTTAGATAGGAAAAGAAACAAGAACATACATTCAATACAGTGAAAGATAAATTGTGTTTTGCTCCTATTCTTGTTTTGTTTGATTTTAATAAGACTTTTGAGATTGAGTGTGATGCAACTGGGATTGAGATTGGGATTGGTGCTATTTTAATGCCGGAAAAACATCCCATTTCATACTTTAGTGAGAAATTGAGTGGTACTCAACTTAGATATTCCACTTATGATAAGGAATTATATACCTCATCGGATGTTTGGCAACATTACTTGCTTCCTAAAGAATTTGTTATACATACTGATCATGAACTTTTGAAGCATTTAAAAGGCCAAGGGAAATTGAATAAAAGGCATGCTAAGTAGGTAGAGTTTATTGAGGCTTTTCCATATGTGATTTGCTATAAGCAGGGAAAGGAAAACATAGTTGCCCATACATTGTCAAGGAGATATGCTTTAATCAATATACTTACATCTAAGTTGTTAGGATTTATGCAATTTAAAGATATGTATGCAACCGATGTTGACTTTGTTGATTTGTATATTATATGTAAGCATTGTACATTTAATAAATTCTATGAATATGAAGGTTTTCTATTTTATGGAAACATAATTTGTGTCCCTATTTGTTCGATGCGTGAGTTGCTGTTAGGGAACACATAGTGGTGGATTGATGGGTCATTTTGGTGTACATACAACTTTAGATGCTTTGAGTGAGCATTTCTATTGGCTTGGTACGAGAAAAGATGTTGAAAGTGTGCATTCTAAATGTATTGCATGTAAACAGGCTAAATCTAAGTCTATGCTTCATGGATTGTATACACCTTTATCTATTCCTACTGCACCTTGGGTTGATATTTCTATGGATTTTGTGCTTGGCTTGCCTAGAACTAGGAAGGGTAGAGATATTATATTTGTTGTGGTTGATAGATTCAGCAAGATGGCACGTTTTATTGCTTGTCATAAAATTGATGATGTCACAAACATTGCTAATTTGTTCTTTAGAAAAATTGTCATATTGTAGGGTATCGCTAGATCTATTGTTTCTGATAAGGATGTTAAGTTCTTAAGCTATTTTTAAAAGGTTTTGAGGAGTAATTTAGGTACTAAACTTTTGTATTCTACTATTTGTCATCCACAAACTGATGGAGAAACTAAAGTGATAAATAGAGCTTTAGGTACCTTGTTGTGTGCTGTTGTAGGAAAGAATTTGAAAACTTGGAAGAATTGTTTGCCTTTTATTGAATTTGCTTATAATAGGTCAATACATTCTTCTAGAGGTTTTTCGCCTTTTGAAATTGTATTTGGCTTTAATCCTTTAACTATTTTGGATTTGACTCGTTTGCCTTTGAGTGATATTGCTAATTTAGATAGTGAAAGCAAGGCTGAAAAGGTTAAAACTATACATATGAAGGCATGTGAAATGATTAAAAAGAGGGACAAATTGACTACCCAAAGAGTGAATAAGGGGCAGAAGCAAGTGATATTTGAACCTAATGATTGGGTTTAGGTTCATTTGAGAAAGGAAAGGTTTGCTAATCAAAGAAAATCCAAGCTTGGTGCTACATAAGATGGTCCATTCCAAGTGTTGGAAAAGATTAATGATAATGCTTACAAGATTGACATTCTAAGTGAGTACAAAGTTTTTGCTACTTTTAATGTTTTTGATCTTTCTCCTTTTGATATGAATTCAGATTCAAGGATGAATCTTTCAAAGGAGGGAGGGATTGATATAAGCGTTGGATGGCAAAATGGAGATTGCAACCTACCAATGGGACCTATCACAAGAGCAAAAGCAAAGAGGCTGAAAGATGGCTTTGCAAATTTGGCTAAATTTGGCTGAAAGAGAAGAACATGTTTAGAAGCCAAAAGAATGAAGTTGGATAGCCCACACCTTATGCTTGGTGTATAAGGCTTGAAAGGCTGAAGAAGGCCAAAATAAGTCCCAAATGTGTGGGACTCACTTAGAAAAGATGAAGCTGTGGCCAAGTCAAACTCTTATTTCTAATTAGATTTAGGCTTGGATTATTATATGTAGGCTTGGTTTATATCTTATTTTAATTGGTAGGGCTTGCAAGGAGAATATAAATACTCTCTTAAAAATATGTATGGCAGATTTTGGATGAATTTTAGCTTATTTTCTACATTTTTCTCTCAAGAATAACCACAATGTTGCTTGTTGCATCAAGAAATTGAATAGGTTCTTTCAAGATACTAATTCCTGCGAGTATTTATTCAATTTTCTGATTCTTATTCCCAATTATTTGTGTTTCTAAGATCACGTATCTTAGGGAAGGGTTTTCATTTTGGGGTTCGTTGAATATCAACTTGTGTGTTCGGAGTTTCGGGATCAATATATCCTAGGGGTTCCGCATCAGGTTGCCTAGTTGGCCTTTTTCTATGGACTTTGCCAAGTTGGGTTCCTTTGTAAGGAAATTTCCAAGGTTGACTTCCCTATGGTTGAACCCCTTTCTTTTAGTGGCTACCTTCCCTCCAAAAATTGAATCAGTAAATGCTTTTCTGTACTATCTTCTTAATTTCATTATGTTACCTATTAGTATTTTTTCCTAAAAACCTATCTTGTGTTCTTTTGAATATCTCGATTATGTGGTGAGGTCTTCTATTCCTTCTTAATTTCCATTTTGTTACTTGATAATTCTTTTTGTTGAAATCATGCAACTATCTTGTGTTTCCTTGAACACTTTTATTATTGGTTTGGTGAGGTATTCATTCCCTTGTTAACCCCCATTTTGTTACCTGATAATAATTTTCTGAAAATTATATATTCACTTTGCATTTTCGAGAACAACTTGCTTATTTTTATGGTAAGAATCTCTAATTTTGACACTCATAACTATAATGAACTCAACTTTTGGTACCTCTCAATGAAAAATCTTTCTCTTGACATTCTTACCTGATGATAATTGTTGGGTTTCTTGGTAAGTAACCCAATTAAAATTCTGAATCTTGTGAAAGCTTATTCCTCTTTTCTTTCAATAAAGAGATTATATCATTATTAATAAGATTACTGTGGTATAATAAGATTTTAGAATTTTGTTGGAATTGTACCTACATTGCTGTTGGAAATAGTGCTGCTACGTGCAGGCCGAAGTTGGCAAAACAAGAGGTGATCATGTTTTGCCTATAACTGGAGAATCAACCATCCAAATTATGAAAAGGAACCATGAATGGAAAGCTCTCTAAGAGTAGATTGAGTTAGAGATAAGAAGATTGGACTATTGGATGCTCAAATTGAGGCCACCATTAGAAAATTCATTGAGTTCTAGTAAATTTTGAGGTAGATCACCATTAAATTACCTCAAATTTGGTTAAAATTCAATTTTGATAAAGCTAGAGGTTCTAGAAATGATCAAGGTTATGCCAAGTAATTACGCAGATCTTGTGAAGATAATAACTTAATATTTTTTTTGCTAAATAAAATTGTATTGTGAATGATTTAGGATTATTTTGAATAATTAGGACTTGAAATTGATTGAATTGGGTGGAAAATAGGAAACATGATTTGTATACAGTTAATTTGATAATGTTGTTGTTGAATATAGTTCTTGCAATAATGTTAAAAGTTAAGTATACTAGAAATTAGAAGTATTAGAACATATTTGATTCATTTAGTAATTAATTAATAGAATAAATGGAAATAGTTATTTTTATTTGTATATATAAATGCTCAAAGTTTTAATAAAACTAATAACTTGGATTGCTGCATGGTAATTTCTATATTTTAAGTATTTGAAAAAACAATATCAATTAAACAATTAAATTAATTCTTCATAACACACTTCTTACTTCAAAAAATAAAAATAAAAATGATAATGACTATATCTTGAATTTAGGTGATTGAGCTTGCAAGTCTACTAGAGAATCTTGATTGAAAGAGTTGGTGAGGTCTTTTGCTCCTTATATTTTCATTCAATTACATTCTATATTACTTGATAATTTTCTTTCCTAAAATCATGTACATATCTTGTAATATTTGAACACCTCGAATATTGATATGTGAGATCTTCTGTTGCTTCTTAAATTTTCATTCTATTACTTCATAAATCATCACAAAACAAACTAATTCACTTTAGAGAACATGTAAGCAATGCCAAAAGCAAGAAGCAAACAATCTTGCCTCCTCATAGCCTTGGCGAAAGTCGCGATGAACCTTAACCAAATGAATTAATGATGGTGAACTACTCTATATGCTTGGAACCTCCCAACCTAATCTCACACACACACAAAAAAAAAACATATGCTTCCAAGGTCCTCCGCAAGAAGGTAAACTACTCAAGAGCTTACAACTTGTTCTTGCAAAGACACTAGAAAAGACTTATTTGGCACCTTCCGTCCCATATAGAGAATGAAAACTATTAAAGAGATAGGAAGACCCAAGTCTTTCAACTAGTGCTAAAATCCTACAAAAATATACAAGGAAATTCAGAAAAATTAGCTCAAACACACTCCGAACTCCTAATTACTTCCAACGACAAGGGGTTTAGAGAAGGGAGAACCCACTACTGAAGTAGCTATTGAATGTGACAACATTTTACGCTTGGATTAAGGAAAAACAAAACTCATACTCATGACAAAGTACAAATTCTATGCCATAAAATTTCTAACTTCCTTGATGAAAGTGAACAAGATATCTTGGCAATATTAAGGAATCTACTACCAACAATAACAGCATCCTTGGCTCCAAAGAAGAATCATCTTATCGTGACTCATTTGAACACATACAAAGAAGATGATTTAGAGACCAAACACTAACCTATTCGTCCTTGAGGTGCAACTTTGTAAACTAGGCAAGCCCCCAAAGAGGGGGGCTCACAAACTCAAAAAATGTAACGACACTATGAGGATGATGACCCCATGGACTTAGATAATTTTAAAATAATCGCAGACTGCCCAAGATGGTGCCTGTGATAGAAGTCATAGGTGCCGACCTTTGGCCAGTTGGCCTTTGCAAATGGTGCCCCCAAGCACTTGCTGGCCTAGGCCAAGCCAAATGCCCATGGGTTGACAACTCTTTGGTGTAGTACTCCTCCCATTGCCCCTATCACATCTATGGACTCTTACTCAGTTTTGGACTCTAACTTAGACTAGGTTCTACTATCCAACATCTCACTCTCAAGACTAGATGTGACTCATTTTCAATTTGATTTACATTGCAAAAGTTTACTAAGGAGTTAGATAAAAGCTCATAGAAAATAAGGTAAAGTAAAAAGAAAAAGGAGATGAAGTTACATAGGAAACTCATATCTTAATCACTTACAAAACTTGCTCCCTACAAATTATGCACTTGCCAAAATCTATCTAGATCATTGGATGAATGCAAGACACCTAGCATGATGCCTCCTACAAATAGCTAGATAAGGATACATGAGGAACTTTGTTGATACCAACATAGATTCATAAGTCCTATGTAGAGGAATCCAAATCGAGAATGAGTGTACAAACAAAAGAGCCAGTTGCAAAGCCAATTCAAGATGATGAAATGGATTGATAATATTGAGCTGTTGTGAAATTCATGAAAGCTTGCACTTGGTTGGTAGTTATGAAGAGATCGTGGATGATCCACATTTGAGAGTGTGGCTTAGTGTATGTTGAAAGTTGGGAAGTATATTTTTAATCCTATATATATCAGATAATTAAAAAAATGGGGGGAATTGGATTTTTTTGGGAATATAATAACATTTATTCTTTGCATTCCTTTTATTTTTAATTCACATCTAACTCATTATTCATTGAGGTTATTAACTTGTGGGTGTGAAAAAATTGATTCGCATCAATGGCGCTGGTTGTGGGAAAATGTGATTAGATTGGAGTTGAGATGTGAGAAAAATAAAAGATAAAATAAGTGAAAAGAGGAATGGAAATGAATTATCCATGGGCTTGATGAAGCTATGAGAAAACTATCCACCCTCTATTTCCTAAGAGATTTTGGTAAGAAAATGAGTAGATGGCAATGAAATTATGGATGTTAATGGTTCATGATTGGAAAAATGAAAGAGAAAGATAAAGTGTACTACCAAGTAATTATGCAAAGCCTCCAAATTAAGTATAAGCCACACTAGATTAGAGTTGCAGCAGGCATTTGCTTGGATTTAGTCAAAAGAATCAAGCATTGAGGGATGCATCACAATCAAAGTTCTTTTCCTATTCATGCAAGAAATAGATCATTCGTTTTGATATGAGCATTGGAAGGAAAAATGGAGACTGCAACCTGCCAATGAGACGTATCAAAAGAGCATAAGTAGAGAGGCTGAAAGATGGCTTGTAAATTTGGTTAAGTTATTTGTTGAAGAGATGCATCAAGAATGGACTAAAAAAGAGTAGAACATGTCAAGAAGCCAAAAGAATGAAGTAGGACAACCTATCACCTTATGCTTGGTGTATAACGCTTGAAAAGGCCCAAGAAGGCCAAAATAAGTCCCAAACATGTGGGACTTACTGAGAAAAGAAGAAGCTGTAACCAAGTTAAATTCTTATTTCTAATTGGATTTAAGCTTGGATTATTATCTGTAGGCTTAGTTCATATCTTATTTTAATTAGTAGGGCTTGCAAGGAGAGTATAAATACTCTCTTAAAAATGTGTATGGCAGATTTTGTATGAATTTTGACTTATTTTCTATGTTTTTCTCTCAAAGAAAGCCACAACATTTGTTGCATCAAGAAATTTAATAGGTACTTTCAAGGTACTAATTCCTGTGAGTATTTATTCAATTTTCTAATTTTTATACCCAAATATTTGCATTTCTAAGATCAGGTATCTTAGGGGTTCAATAGGGAAGGCTTTTTTTCTGGGGTTTGTTAAATTTGTGTGTTTGAGATCTCAAGATCATTATATCCTTGGGTTTCCATGTCATTTGGTATCTAGAGCCAATTTGAGATAAATTTCTATTTATCTTATTTTTTTTGCCAGGGCCCCCCTCACTCTCAAAACAAATTCTAAAAAAAATAGAAAAAGGAAAGAAATCAAATTGTGAATTGACTATGGTTTTTTTATTCTTTTGCAATATTTTGCATATTCCTACCTTGGAGATCATCAATTGAACACAAAAAAAGTTGAATTTGCAGAATATAAACCTTGGATTGCTCTAATTTTGAGAAATTAAATTTAGGGTTCTTGAGTGATTCAATTTGGGAGTTTTTGACCTAGGCTTTCAAATTCAAAATTGCCATTGCATAAGCTAATTGGCTACTTTTAGTTGCTATTTGGAGTTGATTGTACATCAATTGGGTTAGAATTGAGTCATAATAGACCTTCAATTGGGATCAACCAAATTCTTTGTGTATCATCTGTTTTGTCATTTTTTTAATTCACTCTTTGTGTTTTTTTAGCCTAATTTGCATTTGTTTATGTTAGATAAGTAACATATAGGGTTCTTGTTATTAGCATGCATAAAAATCATGGGATACACATTCTTTCATCATTTTCCTTGTTGGTCGCATTTACTTTGCCTCTAGACTTATTGCTTTTCTTTTCTTTTTTCAAGATTTTTTCATTGCAACTTCCACATAAATAATACTTGTGAATTTGCTTTAAATTAAATTAGTTTGATTTCTAAAGTGCAATATTCACTGTGGTCAAGAGAGGTAAAAGGAATAGATAGATGAACACACAAAGAGGGCAAAAGCCAAAATTGAGTGCAAACACAAGGGTTCATATCTACTTGAGTGAAAAACATAAAGGAGCATTTCATTGTGAGGCTATTTTTGCTAACACTTTTTGTAGGCTTTTTTTTTTTTAAAAAAAAAAAAAATGAGTACTATTCTTCTAAGGAGGCTGGGTAAAAGAACCCTCTGATGAAGAAGCAAATATGACACAAGATATGAAGGTGATGTATAGGGCATTCACCAGTCAATTTCAAAAGTTGAATAGCAAGCTTGATGAGATGGATGAGTGGAGAAAGGAGGTGGCACAAAATATTTATTGGAATGGTAGACAAAATAGGTCTCCATATAGGCTTAATCAAGAGATGTTTGAGGATGAGTTTGATGATAGTAGTTCAGCTTAGAATAGAGGGGATGAAGCTAGATTTGAAGCTAGGAGGCATAACATTTTAAATGCCATCAAAATGAAAATTCATCATTTAAAGGGAAAAATGATATTGAAGCATAATTGGAGGAGGAGAGAAAGGTGGAGTTGATCTTTGACTGCAATAAAACTACTCTAAAGATAGGAAAGTGAGACTTGTAGAAGTTGAATTCATTGACTGTGCATTAGTTTGGTGGGATCAATTAGTGCAATATAGTAGGAGAAATGATGAGAGACCTATTGAGACTTGGGCAGATATGAAGGCCATTATAAAGAAAAGATAGGTTCAATCATACTATTACATGGAGATATACAAAAAACTACAAAAACTCATTCAAGGGTCTAAGTCAATTGAGGGCTACCATGAGTAGATAGAGATATCGATGATTAAGGCCAACATAGAGAAGGATACAAAAGTGACAATTGCTAGATTTATTAGTGGTGTGTATAGAGAAATTGCTGATATTGTGGACCTACAACATTATGTGGAGATGGAGGATTTGGTGAGTATAGCTATGAAGGTGGAGAAACAACAAAAGCAAAGAGGGGCAGCCCGTGCATTTCAGAATTTGAACTTAAAATAGTGTTCAAAATGGCAAAATTATGTTAAAAAAAGAGGGATAGGGGCTTAGTTTTCCAAGGAGAAAGGGTTGGATGCATCAAAGAACAAGGATAAGAAGTCCATTTTACAACACGGTACTTCTAATTCCACTTCTTTCACTACTACTTCCAGACATAGGGATATTGAGTGCTTTGAATGTCAAGGTTTAGGTCATTATGCATCTGAATGTCCAAACAAAAGAACTATGATTCTTATGGGTTGTGAGATTGTATCTGAGTCTGATAATGATAATAAGTTTGGTGGTGGTGATAATGATATGCCACCTTTAGAGGATGTTACTTGTATTATGATAATGTTGAATATGCTATTCATGGTGAATCTCTTGTTGCCAGGCGTGCGTTGAACTTGAATGTTAAGGAAGAGTTAGAGCAAAGCAAAAATATATTTCACACAAGATGCTTGATAGGTGGTAAGGTGTGTAGCTTAATAATTGATGGGGTAGTTGTAGTACCACTTTAGTTGAGGAATTGAGGCTGAAGTGTGATAAACACCCTAATCCATATAGGCTGCAATGGTTGGATAATAGTGGAGAGGTGAAAGTTATTAGGCCGGTTGTGGTAGCTTTTACTATTGGGAGATATAGTGATGAGGTAGTTTGTGATGTAGTACCCATTTAGGCTAGCCATATGTTGTTGGGTAGGCCATGGCAATTTGATAGGCGTGTAATACATGATGGTTACAAGAACAAATATTTCTTTGAGCATAATGGACATAAAGTCACTCTTGCACCTCTATCACTGAAGGAAGTTTACCATGACCAGATTAAACTTCAACAATAATCTTATTATGGGAGTTTGGGTAGTGAGGTAAAAAAATGTAATGAGAGAAAATAGGTCATGAGAGAAAAGAATAAAGAAAAAGTCCCAATGGTGAGTGATTGCACAAGTGCAAACAAGAAAGAGGGATTTGCAAGAGAGAAAGAGTTGGTGAGTGAAAAGAGAGAAAAGAATGAGAAAGTTGAAGGAAGTGAAAAGAAAGAGTTAGTAAAGAGTGAGAGAGTTGAGAAAAAATAATGCTTCTATACAAAAGAGAGAGATTTAAAGAATGCTTTTCTAGGCAAGAGAGCTTTGATAGTGATTAGGTATATGGAGGTTTTATTATCTGAAATTGACTAGAACCTCGATTTGCCTAGTGTTTTTGTCTCTTTATTGCAGGGGTTTGATGATGTACTCCCTAAGAAGTTGCCCACAGGTTAACCACCATTGAGAGGAATTGAGCATCAAATTGACTTTGTACCTGGATCTCAAATTCCTAACCGACCAGCCCACATATGTGATCTTGAGGAGATAAAGAAGCTTCAAAGGTAAGTGGAGGAGTTGCTAGCAAATGCACATATGAGGAAGAGCATTAGTCCTTTTGCTGTACTTATGCTATTGATTCCAAAGAAGGATGAAACTTGGCGGATGTGTGTGGATAGTAGAGTAGTCAACAAAATTACAGTTAAGTATTGCTATCCTATGCCTAGGTTGGTGGATGATATGCTTGAAGAATTACATGGTGCATGCATTTTCACTAAGATTTATTTGAAAAGCAATTATTATCAAATTAGGATAAAACCTGGGGATGAGTGTTTTAAAACAAATTATGGCTTATATGAATGGTTGGTTATGCCATTTGGTTTGACTAATGCACCTAGTCGTTTCATGAGATTAATGAACCATGTATTGCTTGATTTTCTAGGTAAATTTATTGTTGTTTATTTTGATGATATCTTGATATACAATAAATGCTTAGATGATCTTATAATATATATTGGGCTATTTTGACTATTCTTAGGAAAGAGAAGTTGTATGCAAACCATAAGGAATGTACTTTTTGCACTGATAAACTTGTATTTCTTGGATTTGTTGTGAGTACACATGGCATTGCGGTGGATAAGGGGGAGGTGAAGGCTATTAAAGAATGGCCAACTCCTAAGACAGTCAATGAAGTTAGGAGTTTTCATGAATTAGCTAGTTTTTATTGGAGGTTTATGTGTAATTTTTCTACTATCATTGGTCCATTGACTGAGATTATTAAGAAAGAAGTTGTGTTTAGATGGGGAAAGGAACAAGAACATGCATTCAATACATTGAAAGATAAATTGTGTTCTGCTCCTATTCTTGTTTTACTTGATTTTAGTAAGACTTTTGAGATTGAGTGTGATGCATCTATGGGATTGGTGCTGTTTTAATGTAAGAAAAATGTCCCATTGCATACTTTAGTGAGATATTGAGTGGTGCTCAGCTTAGATATCCCACTTATGATAAAGAATTATATGCCTTAGTTCATGCATTGGGTGTTTGGCAACATTACTTGTTTCCTGAAGAATTTGTTATATATACTAATGTTGACTTTGCTGATCTGTATAGTACATGTGAGCATGGTGCATTTAATAAATTCTATAGACATGAAGGTTTTCTATTTTGTGGCAATAGAATTTACATCCCTGTTTGTTTTGTGCTTGAGTTGCTAGTTAGGGAATCACATAATGGTGGATTGATGGGTCATTTCGGTGTGCATAAGACTTTAGATGTTTTGAGTGAGCATTTCTATTGGCCTGGTGTGAGAAAAGATGGTGAGAAAGTGTGTTCTAAATGTATTGCATGTAAACATGCTAAATCAAGCCTATGCCTCATGGATTGTATACACCCTTACCTACTCCTACTGCACCTTGGGTTGATATTTGTATAGATTTTGTGCTTGGTTTGGCTAGAACTAGGAAGGGTAGAGATATTATATTTGTTGTGGTTGATAGATTCAGCAAGATGGCACACTTTATTGCTTGTCATAAAATTGATGATGCTACTAACATTGCCGATTTGTTCTTTAGAAAAATTGTTAGATTGCAGGGTGTCCCTAAATCTATTGTTTCTGATAAGGATGTTAAGTTCTTAAGCCATTTTTAAAAGGTTTTGTGGAGTAATTTAGGTACTAAACTTTTGTGTTCTACTATTTGTCATCCACAAACTGATGGAGAAACTAAAGTGATAAATAGAACTTTAGGTACCGTGTTGTGTGCTGTTGTAGGAAAGAATTTGAAAACTTGGAAGGATTTTTTTGCCTTTTATTGAATTTGCTTATAATAGGTTAATACATTCTTCTACAAGTTTTTCACCTTTTGAAATTGTATTTGGTTTTAATCCTTTAACTGTTTTGGATTTGACTCATTTTGCCTTTGAGTGATATTGCTAATTTAGATAGTGAAAGTAGGGCTGAAAAGGTTAAAACTATACATATGAGGGCATGTGAAATGATTGAAAAGAGGGACAGATTGACTACCCAAAGAGTGAAGAAGAGGCAGAAGCAAGTGATATTTGAACCTGATGATTGGGTTTAGGTTCATTTGAGAAAGGAAACATTTGCTAATCAAAGAAAATCCAAGCTTTATGCTAGAGGATTTGGTCCATTCCAAGTGCTAGAAAAGATTAATGATAACGCTTACAAGATTGACATTCCAGGTGAGTATAAAGTTTTTGCTACTTTTAATGTTTCTAATTTTTCTCCTTTTGATATGTATTCAGATTCACGAACGAATCTTTCAGAGGAGAGAGGGATTGATATGAATGTTAGATGGCAAAACAGAGATTGCAACCTACCAATGGATCACAATAGTAAAAGCAGAGAAGCTGAAAGATGGCTTTGCAAATTTGGCTAAGTCATTTGTTGAAGAGATGCATCAAGAATAGGCTGAAAAAGAGAAGAACATGTCAAGAAACTAAAAAGAATGAAGTTGGATAGCTCATCACCTTATGCTTGGTGTATAAGGCTTGAAAAGACCCAAGAAGGCCAAAATAAGTCCCAAATGAGTGGGACTCATTGAGGAAATAAGAAGCTATGACCTAGTCAAACTCTTATTTCTAATTGAATTTTGGCTTGGATTATTATTCGTAAATTTAGTTTATATCTTATTTTAATTAGTGCTTGCAAGGAGAGTATAAATACTCTCTTAAAAACATGTATGGCAGATTTTGGATGACTTTTGACTTATTTTCTGTGTTTTTTGTCTCAAGAAAAGCCACAACATTGCTTGTTGCATCAAGAAATTAAATAGGTTCTTTCAATGTGCTACTTCCTACAAGTATTTATTCAATTTTCTGATTCTTATGCCCAATTATTTGTGTTTCTAAGATCAAGTATCTTAGGGGTTCAATAGAGAGGGTTTTTATTTTGGGGTTCGTTCAATATCAATTTGTGTGTTTGGGGTTTCCGGATCAGTATATCCTTGGGGTTCCGCATCACCTTTTCTCTTCATCTATCAAACTTGCTTGAGTTTATATGCAAAATAATATTGCATTTATAACTTAATTTGCATTGAATTATTATTTCCTTGTACCTAGAATTCTCTACCTGTGGTTCAATTTATTCTCACTAGCATAGATAGATGCACTGAAATCCACACGTATGAATCAAGACCTAAATCCTATAATTTTATCCTCATACTTGGGTGTTCTTGGCTCTCAAATGTTCTATGTTTTTGGTCCAAAATCCTTGTAGAAAACAGAGATAGACAGTTTTGTTCCTAAGTTATGTCCAATGTTTAAAAATTTAACTACTTGTCCATGAAAAAAATAGGAAAAAGAAATCTAGAAAGAGAGCAACGGAATAGATGAGAGCCATTTTTTTCTACTTTTGATCCTCCTTTCTAATATAATACTCATTGAAAGTATGAAATTTAAGGTGTTAACCCAGCAATAAGGGAAAAAGAAAATATATTAGAGGAGAAAAGAAACTGCAATAAATTGTCCTAAAGAAAGGTGCCTTGTGCTTTTTTGAGTTATTTCTATAAATGATTATGGCATTGAGCCATAATACATAATATCTTGCTAGATTGTTCCGTAGATATTTTTGAATTATATATATTGTATACAAAATATGGAAGGTATTTCATTTCTAGCATAAGCTTACATTTAATAAAGGTGGTTAAGGGTCAAACAATCGGATTGATTGATCAGTTCTTAATTTTACTTATGTAAATGCATTGTCTTCGTAGCAATTGAGGTGTAGCCCCATATTTATGGTCCATCTTTTCTCCGCATTGTATCCATGTGAACTAATTGAGTGAAGCAACAACACTAATCAAAATGTTGAGTGAGTTCCCAGCCTATTTTGGCCTCCTAAGTTAATTAAGAACCCAAAACTTCGGAAGTCGAATCATTGATAAATCATCTTCTACCTCGTAAATATTTGGCGAAAGCTACAATCATTGTAAGCACCCTTCAACTCATTGTTGTATTCATGGCTATTTGTAAATTTTCTTTCTCTATCTTTTGAAGACCAAAAGTGCCCAACTGCCTCATATTTTTCCAGCCCCTCAAAAAATTATAGTAGATTTTTTAAAGGCTAATAAACAGAGAAGCATCAAGAACATGAATAAACATGATAAGGGATAGGATATGTATGATGAACAAATAAAGTTTTACTTCATAAAGGAACAAATCTTTAAATCATGTGCTTAAGTAAAGTTATTTCTCTTATTTGCAAGAGTTGGATTTGAGCAATAGAGGATAGAAAAATATTTCACACAAGCCAAGAATTTCAAATGTATGCTGAGAGCTTATTCATATGTCCTCAAAGACTTTTACTTATCAACAATTCATGAAATCACTTTTTTAGGGTTTATGGCCTTTCGTACATGTTGGATGAGATTGTGGAAATAATAGAATTAAAATAAATTACCTATTTTATAATGCATTATTTTACAATCAATTGAATAGCTTTCTATGAGTGGTTGTAGAATTTATTCACTCGACTAATGTAAGATCTTTTAAACGATGGAAGATGGAACTCATTGGATTCGAGCTTGGATTATTATCAGTAGGCCTAGTCTATGTCAAGAATTGCATCAAGTAATTGAATAGGTTCTTTCAAGGTATTAATTCCTTCTAGTGTTTATTCAATCCTTGATTTTCATTTCCAATTATTTGAGTTTCTAAGATCAAGCATCTTGGTGGTTCATTATGGAGGGTTTTGATTCTAGGATTTGTTCAATATCAATTTGTGTGTTTGGTGTTTCGGGATTAATATATCCTTGGAGTTCTGCTTCATTTGGTATCCAGCCTCAACATAGGATGAATCACTCAAAGTTAAAAAATATCGGATGCTTACATGGTTGTTTATATATGCGAGGAAAGAAAAGATAAGTAATTTTTCTTGTAGCCAAAGGAAAAAAGCTGGCTAAACTTTTAGCCCCTTTTGTATAAAAAAAGTCATTATCAAAATATTGAAGCACTTGTTTCCGTTCCTCCTATGCCCGCCCCCATCCCCAATCGCTCCTAGTAGGGATGGGTGGGAGGTGCCTCAATCTATTACCGGCACCTAATTTTAACATAGTTTTCATAAATGTTGCTGATCACTTTTTGAGAGGGGATGATACAATTCATCTTGGCTATCATAACAGTTTGACCCTAATATTTTGATTAAATGTTGTGCACTAGAACCATGTTAACACTTGGAGCCAAGTTCATATCCTACTTTATGTCTTGTTGTTGCAGAAGTTTAAGCTGATGACTACAAATGAATTATCATTGGGTGATCTTCAGATCTAACTACCTTATCGCCTGAGAGGACATCAACATGGCTTTTCAATTTCATTCGAGCATGGGATTTTGCTAATTTTGGCATGTTCATATGAGAGCGGGGAGTTGCTATTTTGCTTATTTCTGATGAGCTCATTGGAAGCATCTCAACCTACATGAATACTATTGGCCTACTTTGCATTTTTATCCCATTTTCTTTTGTTTTACAGTTTGAGCTATAATTGATTGATTAATAATTGTTGTTGTGAGTGGTTGGATGACTTGCAAAATCTTGATTTTTAGATCATTTAGGCACTTTTTGTGAGTTCGTTCCAACCATGCTATGTTTCCCTACTTTTCGTGCTCGTTTAAATGAGTTTAAACCAAATTTGTGTTTGTTTTATTATATCTTGCGTAAACAGATGGTATTGGGACACTTTGAGACAATTTCAATTCATTATCCATGATGATATTAGGTTTCTTTGGATTTGTGGATCTTTGTGAGGTTGAAACTTGGCATCAATGAGTGATTTGTATTCATGCATGTTTTCTTGACCTACTCTGAAATATCCACAACTTTACACACTCTCTGAGTTAGGAGAGTGGTTAATGGCTTAGTCCTATCCCCATTCTTTCTAGTCTCATTTTGTTTCGAGAGCATCCCTCTGGTCATCTCATTTTTATTAGATTTTGGAGAAGAAATACGTATAGAAGTTCAAACTGAATAAGAATAATGAACAATTTTAGCTTGAGGCACAATCTGCAGTCAAATTCAATCTAAAGATAAGGACATGCAGGAGGTGCAGTCCATAGTCAAATTCAATCTAAAGATAAAAGACACATATACTTTTGTTTTGTATCTTGTTTAGTGTTCTCTTTCCTGTAACTTTTTGAAGATTTGTATTAAGCCCTGATTCTTTCTCGGATCTCCATATGTGATGTAGAACCCTAAGGATGTATTGATCTCGAAACCCCAAACACACAAATTGATATTCAACAAATCCTAGAATAAAAGCCCACACGGTTGAGCCCCAAGATACTAGATCTTAGAAATGAATAGGAATCAGAAATTGAATAAACACTGCAAGGAATTAGTACGTTGAAAGAACCTATTCAATTTCTTGATGCAACATGCAAAGTTGTGGTTTTTCATCATAGAAAAATGCAGAAAATAAATCAATATTCATCAAAATCTGCCATACACATTTTGAAGAGGGTATTTTACACACATTTTCTTTTATTAGGAAACCTTTCCTTTTCTCAAATGAATCCAAACCCAGTCATCAGGTTCAAATATCACCTACTTCAACCCCTTATTCACCCTTTGGGCAGTCAACCTGTTTCTTCTCTTTTCAATCGTCTCACTTGCCTTCATATGTATAATTTTAACCTTTTCAGCCTTGCGTTCACCATCTAAGTTTGCAATATCACTCAAAGGCAAAGTAGTTAAATCCAAAACAGTCAAAGGATAAAAACCACATGCAATTTCAAAAGGTGAAAAACCTACGGAAGAATGTATATTGGATTATCATTAGCAAATTCAATAATAGGCAAACAATCCTCCCAAGTTTTCAAATTCTTTCTTACAACCACACGTAACAGGGTACCCAAAGTTCTATTTACCACTTCAGTTTGTCCATTAGTTTGTGGATGAAATGTAGTAGAATACAAAAGCTTAGTAGCTAACTTACCCCACAAAACCGTCCAAAGTGGCTCAAGAACTCAACATCTCTATCATAAAAAATAGATCTAGGGATGCCATACAATCTCACAACTTTTCTAAAGAACAAATCAGCAGTGTTAGTGGCATCATCAGTTTTATGACAAGCAATAAAGTGTGCCCATCTTACTGAATCTATCAACCACAACAAAGATATTATCTCTACCCATCCTAGTTCTAGGCAAACCAAGCACAAAATCCATAGAAATATCAACCCCAGGTGAAGTATGAATAGGTAAGGGGGTTGTGCAATCCGTGAGGCAAAGACTTGGATTTAGCCTATTTATATGCAATACATTTAGAACACACTTTCTCAATATCTTTTCTCATACCAAGCCAATAGAAATGCTCATCGAAACATCTAAAGTGTTATGCACACCAAAATGACTCATCAATCTACCACTATGTGATTCCTTAACCAAAAACTCACGCATAGAACAAGCACACACATAAATTATATTGCCACAAAACAGAAAACCTTCATGTCTATAGAATTTAATAAATGCACCCGCACTCACATGTAATATACAAATCGGCAAAGTCGACATCAATTGCATACATATCTTTAAAATGCTCAAATCCTATCAACTTAGGTGTAAGTGTAGTGATTAAAGCATGTCTCCTTAAAAATGCATCAGCAACATTGTTTTCCTTTCCCTGCTTATAGCAAATCACATATGGAAAAGCCTCAATAAATTCTAACCACTTAGCATGCCTTTTATTCAATTTCCCTTGGCCCTTTAAATGCCTTAAAAGATTTATGGTGAGTATGTACGACAAATTCTTTAGGAAGCAAGTAATGTTGCCAAACATCCAATGCATGAACTAAGGTATATAATTCCTTATCATAAGTGGAATATCTAATTTGAGCACTACTCAACTTCTCACTAAAGTATGCAATGGGACACTTTTCTTGCTTTAAAACAGCACCAATCCCTATCTTAGATGCATCACACACTCAATATTGAAAGCCTTATTAAAGTAAGGTAAAACAAGAATAGGAGCATCACACAATTTACCTTTCAATGATGTTTTGAATGCATGTTCTTGTTCCTCTCCCCATCTAAACATAGCTTCTTTCTTAATAATCTCTGTCGATGGAGTAGCTATAGTAGAAAAATCACACACAAACCTCCTATAAAAGCTAGCTAATCCATGAAAACTCCTAACTTCACTAATTGTCTTAGGAGTTGGCCATTCTTGAATAGCCTTCACCTTCTCCATGTCCACCTCAATGCCATGTGTGACTTACAACAAACCTAAGAAACACAAGTCTATCAATGCGAAAAGTACAGTTCTTAAGGTTTGCGTACAACTTCTCCTTCCTAAGAATAGTCAAAAAAGCCATAACTTGCATTATATGATAATTTAAGCATTTGTCGTATATCAAGATATCATCAAAATAAACAACAACAAATTTACCCTGAAAATCATGCCATATATGGTTCATTAATCTCAGGAAAGTAAGGTGCATTAGTCAAACCAAATGGCATAACCAACCATTCATATAAGCTATTTTTTGTTTTAAATGTAGTTTTCCACCCATCCACAAGTTTCATCCTAATTTGATGATGACCACTTTTCAAAACAATCTTAGTGCAAATGCATGCACCATGTAATTTTGTTGACTGCTTTGCTATCCACACACATCCACCAAGTTTCATCCTTCTTTGGAACCAAGAGCCCAGGTATAGCACACGAACTCAGGCTCTTCCTGACTTGTGTCCCTTTGCTAGCAACTCCGCCACTTGCCTTTGAAGCTCCTTTGTCTCCTCATGATTACATCTACACGCTAGTTAGTTAGGAATTTAAGATCCAGATACAAAGTCAATTTGATGCTCAATTCTTCTGAATCATGGTAAACACATAGGCATCTCATTGAGGAATACATCAATAGACTCCTACTATAAAGGGATGAAAACACTAGGCAAATTGGGGTTAAGGTTAGTTTCAGATAATAAAACCACCCTACCAGTAATCACTATCAAAGATCTCTTTCCTAGAAAAAAGCATTCTTAAAATCTCTCTCTTTTGCATAGAAACATTGATTTTTCTCAACTTTTTCACTCTTCACTAACTCTTTCTTTTCACTCTCTAACTTTTTCTGTCCTACACATCCCTCTTTCTTATTTGCACTTGTGCGGTCTTTCGCCGTTGTGCCTTCATCTTTATCCTTTTCTCTTATTATTTTTTTAACCTCACTACCCGAACTCCCACAAGAAGATTGTTGATGTTTAATCGACATATTAGGAGTGGGAGATAAAGGTGGAGTGGAACTTTGATTGCCATAACTACTCAGAATAGAAGAAAGTCAGACTTGTGGCAGTTGAATTCACTAACTATGCTGTAGTTTGGTGGGATCAATTAGTGTAGTCAAGGAGGAGAAATGGCGAGAGCCCTATTGAAACTTGGGCAGATATGAGGGCCATTTTGAAGAAATGATTTCTTCCATCTTACTATTATAGGGAGATACACCAAAAACTACAAAGACTCGTTCAAGGGTCTAAGTTTGTTGAGGACTACCATAAGGAGATGGAGATGTTGATGATTAAGGCCAACATAGAGGAGGATACAAAATTGACAATGGCAAGATTTGTTAGTGGTTTGAATAGATTTATTATGTGGAGATGGAGGATTTGGTGAGTATGGCTATGAAGGCGGAGAAACAACAAAATCGCATTCAACGTGGCAAAAGTATGATGAAAAGAAGGGAGATGGGGGCTTATGTTCCAAGGAGAAAGGGCTGGATGCATCAAGGAACAAGGATAAGAAAGTCCATTCTACAAAGCAGCACTTCTAATTCTTCTTCCACTACTACTTCCAGATGTAGGGATATTAAGTGCCTTAATATCAAGGTTTGGGTCATTTTGCATCTGAATGTCCCAACAAAAGAACTCTGATTCTTATGGGTAGTGAAATTGTATCTGAGTCTGATGGTAGTGATAATGATATGCCACCTTTAGAGGATGTTACGAGTGATGAAGATAATGTTGATTATGCTGTTCACGGTGAATCTCTTGTTGCTAGGTGTGCATTGAACTTGAATGTTAAGGAGAAGAGCTTAGAACAAAGAGAAAACATATTTCACAGCGTGCATTGAACTCAAGTTTAGGAGGAGAGCTTGGACCAAAGAGAAAATATGTCACACCAAATGCCTGATAAATGGTAAGGTGTGTCACTTAATAATTGATGGGGGTATTTGTGCTAATTTGGCTAGTACAACTTTATTGAGGAATTATGGCTGAAGTGTGATAAACACCCTAATCCATATAGGTTGCCATGGTTGAGTGATAGTGGAAAGGTAAAAGTTACTAGGCAGGTTGTGGTAGCTTTTACTGAGAAATATAGTGATGTGGTGGTTTGTGATGTAGTATCCATGCAAGCTGGCCATATGTTGTTGGGTAGTCCATGGCCATTTGTTAGGTGTGTAATGCATGATGGGTACAAGAATAGATACGCTTTCGAGTACAATAGACAAAAAGTCACTTTTGCACCTCTATCACCCAATTAAGTTTACCTTGACTAGATTAAACTTTAACAATCTTCTCGTGAGAGATTGAGTAGTGAGGTTAAAAAGAAGAATGAGAGGAAAAAAGCCATGAGATAAAAGAAAAAAGATAAAGGCCCAATGGTGAGTGATTGCACAAGTGTGAACAAGAATGAGGATATGCTAGGGAGAAGAAGTTAGTGAGTGAAAAAAAGAGAAAAGAATGAGAAATGTGAAGGGAGTGGAAAGAAAATGTTAGTGAAGAGTGAAAAGTTGATAGAGAAAAAGTAATTTTTCTATGCAAAAGAGAGAGGTTTAAAGAATGCTTTCCTGGGGAAGAGAGATTTGATAGTGGTTAGGTATAGGGAGGTTTTATTATCTAAACTAACCTTAACACCAATTTACCTAGTGTTTTTTTCCTTTTATTGCATGAGTTAGAAAGATGTATTCTTTGATGAGATGCCCACTGGTTTTCCACTATTGAGGGAAATTAAGCATTAGATTGACTTTGTACCTAGATCTCAAATTCCTAACTGACTAGCCTATATAAGTAACCCTGAGCAAACAAAGGAGCTTTACAAGCAAGTGGATGAGTTGCTAGCAAAAGGACATGTGAGGGTATTTATGAGTTCGTGTGCTGTACTTATGCTATTGGTTCTAAAGAAGGATAGAATTTGGTGGATTTGTATGGATGTAGAGCAGTCAACAAAATAATAGTTAAGTATCGCTTCTTAATCCCTAGGTTAGAGATGTGCTTGAAGAATTACATGGTGCATATGTGTTTTCACTAAGATTGATTTGAAAAGTGGTTATCATCAAATTAGGATGAAACCTGGGGATGAGTGGAAAACTACATTAAAACAAAATATGGCTTACATGAATAATGGTTATGCCATTTGGTTTGACCAATGCACCTAGTACATCACGAGACTGATGAACCATGTATTGCATGATTTTTTGGGTAAATTTGTCGTTGTTTATTTTGATGATATCTTGACATACAATGTGCTTAGATGATCTTCATAAAATGCATGTTGGAATTGTTTTCACAATTCTTGGGAATGAGAAGTTGTATGTGAACCTTAAGAAATGTATTTTTTGCCTTGATAGACTTGTATTTCTTGGGTTTGTTTTGAGTACACGTGGCATTGAGGTGAATGAGAAGAAGGTGAAGGCTATTCAGGAATGGCCAACACCTAAGACAGTTAGTGAAGTTAGGATTTTCCACATATTAGCTAGCATTTATATGAGGTTTGTGCATGATTTTTCTACTATAGCAGCTCCATTGACTAAGATTATTAAGAAAGAAGTTGGGTTTAGATGGGAAAAGGAACAAGAACATGTATTCAATACATTGAAAGATAAATTGTGTTCTGCACCTATTCTTGTTTTACTTGATTTTAATAAGACTTTTGAGATTAAGAGTGGTGCATTTGGGATTGGAATTGGTGCTGTTCAAATGTAATAAAAACGTTGGATTGCATGCTTAATGAGAAGTTGCATGGATTATAAGAATTATATGCATTAGTTTGTGCATTGGATGTTTAGCAACATTACTTACTTCGTAAAGAATTTGTTATACATACTAATTGTGAATCTTTGAAGCATTTAAAAGCCTAAGGAAAATTGAATGAAAAGCATGCTAAGTGGGTAGAATTTATTGAGGCTTTTCCATATGTAATTTGTTGTATGCAGGGTAAAGGAAACATTGTTGTTAATGCATTGTTTAGGAGATATGCTTTAATCACTACACGTTAAGTTGTTAGGATTGTGCAATTTAAAGATATGTATGCAGCTAATGTTGACTTTGCTTATTTGTATATTGAATGTGAGCATGGTGCATTTAATAAATTTTATAGACATGAAGGTTTTCTATTTCGTGGCAACAAAATTTGTGATATGAGCATTGGAGGACAAAATGGAGATTGCAACCCACCAATGGGACCTATCATAAGCGCAAAAGCAAAGAGGCTAAAAGATGGCTTTGCAAATTTGGCTAAGTCATTTGTTGAAGGGATGCATCAAGAACGGGTAAGAAAGAGAAGAACATGTCAAGAAGCTAAAAGAATGAAGTTGGACAACCCATCACCTCATGCTTGGTGTATAATGCTTGAAAAGGCCCAAGAAGGCCAAAATAGGTCCCAAGCATGTGGGACTCACTAAGACAAGAAGAAGATATGACCAAGTCAAACTTTTATTTCTAATTGGATTTGGGCTTGGATTATTATCTGTAGGCTTAGCTTATATCTTATTTTAATTAGGGCTTGCAAGGAGAGTATACATACTCTCTTGAAAATGTGTATGGTAGATTTTGGATGAATTTTGACTTATTTTCTGTGTTTTTCTCTCAAGAAAAGCTACAACGTTGCCTTGTTGCATCAAGAAATTGAATAGGTTCTTTCAAGGTATTAATTCCTATGAGTATTTATTCTATTTTCAAATTTTTATTCCTAATTATTTGTATTTCTAAGATCAAGTATCTTAGGGGTTCAATAGGGAAGGTTTTTATTTTGGAGTTTGTTTAATATCAATTGGTGTGTTTGGAGTTTCAAGATCAATATATCCTTGGGGTTCCTCATCATTTAGTATCTAGGGCTAACTTGAGATAAATTCCTATTTATATTGTCTTTGTTTCCAACCAAAAATTAAAAAAAAAAACAGAAAAGGAAAAAAAGAAATCAGATTGTGAATTGACTGTGGTTTTGTGATTCTGTTGCAATATTTTTCATATTCCTATCTTGGAGAACACCAATTGAACACTAAAAAGTCAAATTGCATAACATACGCCATGGAGTGCTCTAATTTTGATAAATTAAAGTTAAGGTTCTTGAGTGATTCAATTTGGGGTTTTTTGACCTTGGCTTTCAAATTCAAAGTTGCCCTTGCATAAGCTAAGTTCGCTACTTTTAGTTGCTATTTGGAGTTTGATTGTGCATCAATTGGCTTAGAATTGAGTCATATTCAACCTTCCATTGGGATTGACCAAATTCTTTGTGTATTTTCTGTTTTGTCATTCTTTTTATTCACTCTTTGTGTTTTCTTTTTTTTCTTTTTAGCCTAATTTGCACTTGTTCATGTTAGATAAATAACATATTGTGTTCTTGCTACTTAGCTTGCGTAAAAATCACATGATACACATTCTTTCTAGTGTATCATCACATCATTTTCCTTGTCGGTCACAATTACTTTGCCTCTAGACTTTGTGCTTTTCTCTTTTTTGATAGGATTTTTTGTTGTTACTGCTATATAAATACTACTTGTGAATTTGCTTTGAATTGAATTTGTTTGATTTTTAATGTGCAACATTCAGTGTGGTCAAGAGAGGTAAAAGGCATAAATAGGTGAGCACATAAAGAGGGCAATAGCCAGAATTGAGTGCAAACATGAGGGTTCATATCTACTTGAGTGAAACACGTGAGGGAGTGTTTCTTTTGTGAGGATATTTTTGCTAACACATTTTGCAGTTTTTTTTTTAAATGAGTACTATTCTTCTAATGAGGGAGGCTAAAGAACCCGTTGATGAGAAAGCTAATATGACACTAGATATGAAGGTGATGTACAGGGCATTCACTAGTCAATTTCAGAAGTTGAATAGCAAGCTTGATGAGATCGATGGGCGGAGAAAGGAGGTGGCATAGAATATTTCTAGGACTGGTAGACCAAATAAGCCTCCATATGGTTTTAATCAAGAGATGTTTGAGGATGAGTTTGATGATAGTTGTTTGACTAAGAATAAAGGGGGTGAAGCTAGGAGGGACAGCAATTTAATTGCCATCAAAATGAAAATTCCATCATTTAAATGGAAAAATGATGTTGAAGCATACTTGGAGTGGGAGAGAAAGGTGCAGTTGATCTTTGACTACCATAACTACTCTGAAGAGGAAAAACGTGAGACTTGCAGTAGTTGAGTTCATTGACTATGCATTAGTTTGGTAGGGTCAATTAGTGTAGTCTAGAAGGATAAAATGGTGAGAGACCTATTGAGACTTGGGCAAATATGAAAGCCATTATGAAGAAAAGATTTATTCCATCTTACTATTATAGGGAGAGACATCAAAAACTACAAAAACTCATTCAAGGGTCTAAGTCAGTTGAGGATTACCATAACGAGATGGAGATGTTGATGATTAAGGTGAACAAAGAGGAGGATACAGAAGTGACAAGGGCTAGATTTATTAGTGGTTTGAATAGAGAAATTGCTAATGTTGTGGACCTACAACATTTTGTGGGGATGGATTATTTGGTGAGTATGGCTATGAAAGTTGAGAAAAAACAAAAACAAAGAGGGGCAACCCGTGCATTTCAAAATTTCAACTCAAAATGGGGTTCAAAATGGCAAAATTATGATAAAAGGAAAAGAGATAGGGACTTAGTTTCCAAGGAGAAAGGGCTGGATGCATCAAAGAACAAGGATAAGAAGTCCATTCTACAGAACGGTATTTCTAATTTTTCTTCTTCCACTACTACTTCCAAACATAGGGATATTAAATGCTTTAAATGTCAAAGTTTGGGTCATTATGCTTCTGAATCTCCCAATAAAATAAATATGATTTTTATGGGTAGTGAGATTGTATCTGAGTCTGATGATGATAATAAGTCTTATGGTATTGATAATGATATGCCACCTTTATAGCATGTTACTTGTGATGATCATAATGTTGAATATGTTGTTCACGATGAATCTCCTGTTGCTAGGCATGCATTGAACTTGAATCTTGAGGAGGAGAGCTTAGAACAAAGAGAAAATATATTTCATGCCAGATGCTTAATAGGTGGTAAGGTGTGTAGCTTAATAATTGATGGGGGTAGTTGTGCTAATGTGGCTAGTACCACTTTAGTATATAAATTGGGGCTGGAGTGTGATAAACATCCTAATCCATATAGGTTGCAATTGTTGAACAATAGTGGAGAGGTGAAAGTTACTAGGCAAGTTGTGGTAGCTTTTACTATTAGGAGACATAATAATAAGGTAGTTTGTGATGATGTAGTACCTATGCAGGCTGGCCATATGTTGTCGGGTAGGCCATGGAAATTTGATAGGTGTGTAATACATGATGGGTACCAGAATAGATATTTCCTTGTGCATATTAGATATAAAGTCACCCTTGCACCTCTGTCACCCAAGAAAGTTTACCTTGACTAGGTTAAACCTCAACAATCTTCTTCTGGGAGTTTGGGTAGTAAGGTTAAAAAGAAGTAATGAGAGAAAAGAGGCCATGAGTGAAACCCACTGGTGAGTGATTGCATAAGTGCAAACAAGAGAGAGAGATTTACAGGAGAGAAAAAGTTGGTGAGTGAAAAGAGAGAAAAGAATGAAAAAGTTGAAGGGGGTGAGAAGAAAGCATTAGTGAAGATTGAAAAAGTTGAGAAAAAATAATGCTTCTATGCAAAAGAGAGATATTTAAAGAATGTTTATCCAGGCGAGAGAGCTTTGATAGTGATTCGGTATAGGGAGATTTTATTATATAAAACTAACCTTAACCCCAATTTGCCTAGTGTTTTTGTGTCTTTATTGCAGGAGTTTAATATTGTATTCTCTAATGAGATGCCCCACAAGTTTACCACCATTGAGAGGAATTGAGCATCAAATTGACTTTGAACCTGGATCTTAAATTCCTAACCGACCAGCCTACAAATGTAATCCTGAGGAGACAAAGGAGCTTCAAGGGCAAGTGGATGAGCTATTAGCAATAGGACATGTGAGGGAGTGCATGAGTTCTTGTGTTGTACCTATGCTATTGGTTCCAAAGAAGGATGAAACTTGGCCAATGTGCGTGGATAGTAGAGCAATCAACAAAATTACAGAATGTGAGATGATTGAAAAGAGGAACTAATTGACTACCTAAAGAGTGAATAAATAAAGGGCAGAAGCAGGTGACATTTGAACCTGGTGATTGGGTTTGGGCTCATTTGAGAAAGGAAAGGTTTCCTAATCAAAGAAAATCCAAGCCTAATGCTAGAGAAGATGGTCCATTCCAAGTGCTGGAAAAGATTAAATTATAACGCTTACAAGATTGACATTCCAGGTGAGTATGAAGTTTCTGATCTTTCTCCTTTTGATATGGAATCAGATTCGAGGATGAATCTTTCTGAGGACGGAGGGACTGATATGAGCATTGGAGGGCAAAATAGAGATTGCAACCTATCAATGGGACCTATTATAAGAGCAAAAGTAAAGAAGCTACAAGATGGCTTTGCAAATTAGGTTAAGTCATTTGTTGAAGAGATGCATCAAGAATGGGCAAAGAAAGAGAAGAACATGTCAAGAATCTAAAAGAATGAAGTTGCCCATCACCTTATGCTTGGTGTATAAGACTTAAAAAGGCCCAAGAAGGCAAAAATAAGTCCCAAACGAGTGGGACTCACTTAGAAAAGAAGAAGTTGTTGCCAAGTCAAACTTTTATTTTTAGTTGGATTTGGACTTGGATTATTATCCATAGGCTTAGTTTATATCTTATTTTAATTAGGGCTTGCAAAAAGAGTATAAATACTCTCTTACAAATGTGTATGGCAAATTTTGGATGAATTTTGACTTATTTTCTATGTTTTTCTCTCAAGAAGAGCGACAACATTGCTTGTTGCATCAAGAAATTGAATAGGTTCTTTCAAGAAACTAATTCTTGTGAGTATATATTCAATTTTTTTACTCTTATTCCCAATTATTTGAGTTTCTAAGATTAGGTATCTTGGGGGTTCAATAGGGAGGTTTTTATTCTGGGGTTCGTTCAATATCAATTTGTGTGTTTGCGGTTTTGGGATCAATATATCCTTAGGGTTCTGCATCAATTTGTGTGCCTATTTGTTCTGTGCATGAGTTGCTTGTCAGGGAATAACATAGTGGTGGATTAATGGGTCATTTTGGTATGTGTAAGACTTTGGATGTTTTGAGTGAGCATTTCTATGGCCTAGTGTGAGAAAAGATGTTGAGCAAGTGTGTTTTAAATGCATCATATGTAAACATTCTAAATCTAAGTCTATGCCTTATGGATTGTGTGCACCCTACCTATTTCTGTTGCATTTGGGATTGATATTTCTATGGATTTTGTGCTCGATGGATAGATAATGTCTTTGTTTTGGCTGATAAATTTAGTAAGATGGCACACTTTATTACTTGTCATAAAATTGATGATGCCACTAACTTGAGCACCCAAGGCAAGAGGGTGCTTGCTTGACCGAGGTGCTACCCTAGTTTGTACCACATGCTTTCTAGATGAAGAAAATAAACTTGATATGAGGCACCAAAGGCATTGAAGGGTAATATGGTTATTTTAGTATTGGAGGGCAAAATAGAGATTGCAACATGCAAATGGGACCTATCACAACAGCAAAAGCAAAGAGGCTGAAGGATGGTTTTGGAAATTTAGCCTAGTCATTTGTTGAAGAAATGCATCAAGAATGGGCTAAGGAATAGAAAAATATGTCAAAAAGCTAAAAGAATGAAGTTGGACAGCCCATCACCTTGTGCTTGGTGCATAAGGCTTGAAAAGGCCCAAGAAGGCCAAATGGAGTCCCAAATGTGTGGGACTCATGGTGAAAAGAAGAAGCTTTGCCCAAGTCAAAATCTTATTCCTAATTGGATTTGGGCTTGGATTATTATCCATAGGCTTAGTTTATATCTTATGTTAATTGGGGCTTGCAAGAAGAGTATAAGTACTCTCTGAAAAATGTGTATGGTAGATTTTTGAAGGATCTTAATTTATTTTTTGTGTTTTTCTCACATGAAAAACCACAACATTGCTTGTTTCATCAAAAAATTGAATAGGCTCTTTCAAGGTACTAATTCCTTTTAGTGTTTATTTAGTTTTTGATTCTTATTCCCAATTATTTGTGTTTCTAAGATCAAGGATCTTAGGGGTTCAATAGGGAGGATTTTTATTTTGGGGTTTATTCAATATCAAATTATGTGTTTGGGGTTTTGAGATCATTATATCCTTGAGGTTCCACATCATTTGGTATCTTGAACCAACTTGAAATAAATTCCTATTATCTTGTTTTTGTTTCTAGCCAAAAAACAAGGGAAAAGAAAAGAAAAAAATTCAAAAAAAAATGGAAAAGAAAAGAAGAGAAATTTGATCATGAATTGATTGTGGTTTTGTGATTCTTTCGCAATATTGTTGCATATTTTGCCTTAGACAATGCCAATTGAACAAAAAAATTGAATTTGTAGAACATACACATTAGGTTGCTCTAATTTTGAGAAATTAAAGTTAGGGTTCTTGAGTGATTCAATTGGGGGTTTTCGATCTAGGCTTTCAAATTCCAAATTGCCATTACATAAGCTAAATTGGTTATTTTTAGTTTTTGTTTGAAGTGTGATTGTGCATCAATTAGGTTAGAGTTGAGTCATAATCGGCTTTCAGTTGGGATTGACTGAATTCTTTGCATACTTTCAGTTTGGCGGTTTTTATTCACTCTTTCTGTTTTCTTCCTTTGGTTCAACCCAATTTACATCTGTTCACATTATATAAGTAATATATTGCATTCTTGTTACTTAGTTTGCATAAAAATCACATGATATACATTCTTTCTCATGTGTCAACACATTATTTTCCTTGCTAGTCACACTTACTTTGCCTCTAGACTTTGTACTTTTCTTTCTTTGTTAGGTTTTTCATTCCTACTTCTATATAAATACTACTTGTGAATTTGCTTTGAATTGAATTAGTTTGATTTCTGAAGTGTAGGCATAAAAAAGGTGAGCACATAAAGAAGGCAAATAGCTAATACTGAGTGCAAACATGAGGGTTCACATCTGCTTGAGTGAAACACATGAGGGAGTGTTTTTGTGAGGCTGTTTTGCTAACAATTCTTGCAGATTTTTTTAAAATGAGTATTATTCTTCCGAGGGAGGGTAAGGAACCTTGTGATGAAAAAGATAATATGACACCAGATATGAAGGTGATGTACAAGGCATTTACTAGTCAATTTCAGAAGTTGAATAGTGGGCTTGATGAGATGGATGTGTGGAGAAAGGAGGTGGCATAGAATAATTCTGGGAATGGTCTATGAAATAGGCCTCTATATGGGTTTAATCAAGAGATATTGAAGGATGAGTTTGATAGAAGTTCGGCTAAAAATAGAGGGGCTAAAGCTAGATTCAAAACTAGGAGGGACAACAATTTAAATGCCATCAAGATGAAAATTCTACCATTTAAAGGTCAAAATGATGCTGAAGCATACTTGGATTGGGAGAGAAAGGTGGAGTTGAAGTTTGATTGCTATAACTACTCTAAAGAGAAGAAAGTGAGACTAACAGTAGTTGAGTTCACAGACTATGCATTAGTTTGGTAGGATCAATTTGTACAATCTAGGAGGAGGAATGATGGGAGATCTATTGAGACTTGGGTAGATATGAAGGCCATTATGAAGAAAGATTTGTTCCATCTTACTATTACAAGGAGATATACCAAAACCTACAAAAAACTCACTCAAAGGTTTAAGTCAGTTGAGGACTACCATGAGGAGATGGAGATGTTAATCATTAAGGCCAATATAGAGGAGGATACATAAGTGGCAATGATTAGATTTATAAGTGGTTTGAATAGAGAAATTGCTAATTTGTAGACTTACAATATTATATGGAAATGGAGGATTTGGTTAGTATGGCTATGAAAGTGGAGAAACAACAAAAGAAAAAATGGGTAGCCAAGGCTTTTGTGATTTCCAACTCAAAATAGGGTTCAAAATGGCAAAAATATGATGAAAAGAAGGGAGATGGGAACTTATGTTCCAAGGAAAATGGACTAGATACATCAGAGAAACAAGGATATGAAGTCCATTCCACAAAAAAACACTTCTAATTCTTCTTCTTCCACTACTATTTCTAGGCATAGGGATATTAAGTGTTTTATATGTTGATGTTTGGTCGTTATGCATTTGAATGTCCAAACAAAAGAACTATGAGTCTTATGGGAAGTGAAATTGTACCTAAGTCTGATGATAACAGTAATAATGATATGCCACCTTCAAAGGATGTTACTAGTAGTGAAGATAATGTTGAATATGTCATTCATGGTGAATCTCCTATTGCTAGGCATGTATTTGAACATGAATGTTAAGGAGGAGAGCTTAACAAAGAGAAAATATATTTTATACCAGATGCTTGATAGGTGGTAAGGTGTGTAGCATAATAACTCATGGGGGTAATTGTGCTAAGTGGCTAGTACCACTTTAGTTGAGAAATTAAGGTGATAAACATCATAATCCATATAGGTTGCAATAGTTGAATGATAGTAGAGAGGTAAAAGTTACTAGGCAGGTTGTGGTAGCTTTTACTGTTGAAAGATATAGTGAAGAGGTGGTTTGTGATGTAGTACCCATGTAGGTTGGCCATATGTTGTTAGGTAGGCCATGACAATTTGATAGGTGTGTAATGCATGATTGGTAGAAGAATAGATATTTCTTTGAGCATAATAGACAAAAAATCACTCTTGCATCTCTATCGCCCTAGGAAGTTTACCTTGACCATATTAAACTTCAACAATCTTTTTGCGAGAGTTCAGATAGTGAGGTTAAAAATAATAATAAGAGAAAAAAGAATGTGAGAAATGAATAAAGATAATGGCCCAATGATGAGTGACTACGCAAGTGCGAACAAGAAAGAGGGATGTGTAGGAGAGAAATAGTTAGTGAGTGAAAAGAGAGAAAAGAATGAGAAAAGTAGGGGGAGTGAAAAGAAGGGGTTAGTGAAGAGTGAAAAGTTGAGAAAAAGCAATATTTTTATGCAAAAGAGAGAGATTTAAAGAATATTTTTCTAGGCAAAAGAACTTTGATAATAGAGATGCCCATAGGTTTACCTCCATTGACGGGAATTGAGCATCAAATCAACAATGTACTTGGATCTCAAATTCCTAACCGACTGGCCTACAAATGTAATCCCAAGGAGACAGAGGAGCTTCAAAGGCAAGTGGAGGAGTTGCTAGCAAAAGAACTTGTGAGGGCGAGCATGAGTCCATTTGTTGTACTTGTGCTCTTGGTTCCAAAGTAGGATGGAACTTGGCGGATGTGCATGGATAGTAGAGCAGTCAACAAAATTATAGGTAAGTATTGCTATCCTCCCTAGGTTAGATGATATGCTTGAAGAATTACATGGTGCATGCATTTTCACTAAGAATATTTGAAAAGTGGTTATCATCAAATTAGGATGAAACCTGGGGATGAGTAGAAAACTGCATTTAAAACAAAACATGGCTTATATGAATGGTTGCTTATGCCATTTGGTTTGACTAATGCACCTAGTACTTTCATGAGATTGATGAACCATGTATTGCATGATTTTCTAGGTAAATTTGCTGTTGTTTATTTTGATGATATCTTGATATATAGCAAATGCGTAGATAGTCATATAATGCATGTTAAGGCTACTTTAACTATTCTAAGGAAAGATAAATTGTACACAAACCTTAAGAAATGTACTTTTTGCATTGATAGATCTATATTTCTTGGTTTTGTTGTGAGTATGCATGGCATTGAGGTAGATAAAGAGAAAGTGAAGGCTATTCAAGGATGGCCAATGCTTAAGACAGTTAGTGAAGTTAGGAGTTTTCATGGATTAGCTAGTTTCTATATGAGGTTTATGTGTGACTTTTCTACTACAACTGCTCTATTGATTGAGATTATTAAGAAAGAAGTTGGGTTTAGATGGGATAGGAACAAGGACATGCATTCAGTATATTGACAAATAAATTATGTTATGCTCTTATTCTTGTTTTACCTGATTTTAATAAAACTTTTGAGATTGAGTGTGATGCATCTGGGATAGGGATTGGTGCTATTTTAATGCAAGAAAAACGTTCCATTGCATACTTAAGTGAAAAGTTGAGTGGTTCCTAGCCTTGATATTCCACTTATGATAAAGAACTATATGCCTTAGTTGTGCATTGGATGTTTGGCAACATTATTTGCTTCTTAAAGAATTTGTGGTACATACTGACCATGAATCTTTGAAGCATTTAAAGGGCTACGGGAAATAGAATAAAAGGCACACTAAATGGGTAGAATTTATTGAAGCTTTTTCCATGTGTGATTTGGTATAAGCAGGGAAAGCAAAACAATGTTGCTAAGGCATTGTCAAGGAGATATGCTTTGATCACTGCCTACACTTACATCTAAGTTGTTAGGATTTAAGCAATTTAAAGATATGTATGCAATTAATGTTGACTTTGCTGATTTGTATATGCATGTGAGTGTGGCATATTTAATAAATTCTATAGACATGAAGCTTTTTTGTTTCGTGGCAATAGCATTTATGTGCCTACTTATTTTATGTGTGAGTTGCTAGTAGGGAATCACATAGTAGTGAATTGATGGGTCATTTTGTGAGGTGGTGCATTTAATAAATTCTATAGACATGAAGGTTTTCTATTTCATGGCAACAGAATTTGTGTGTTTGTTGTCTTGTGCATGAGTTGTTGGTTAAGGAATCTCATAGTGGTGGATTGATGGATCATTTTTGTGTGTATAAGACTTTGGATGTTTTGAGTGAGCATTTCTATTGGCCTGGTATGAGAAAAGATGTTGAGAAAGTGTATTTTAATTGTATTGCATGTAAATAGGCTAAATCTAAGTTTGTGCATCATGGATGTATATACCCTTACCTATTCCTACTACACCTTGAGTTAATATTTCTATGGATTTTGTGATCAATTTGTCTAGAACTAGGAAGCATAGAGATAGTACATTTATCGTGGTTGATAGATTTAGTAAAATGGCACACTTTATTGCATGTCATAAAATTGATGATGCTACTAACATTATTGATTTGTTCTTTAGAGAAGTTGTGAGATTGCATGGTGTCCCTTGATCTATTGTCTATGATAGGGATGTTAAGTTCTTAAGCCATTTTTGGAAGGTGATGTGGGGTAAGTATAGTAGGAGTTTGATGATGTATTCCTTAACGAGATGCCTATGTGTTTACCACCATTGAGAGGAATTAAGCATCAAATTGACTTTGTATTTGGATCTTAAATTCCTAACTAACTAGCGTACAGATGTAATCTTGAGGAGACAAAGGAGCTTCAAAGGCAAGTGGCAGAGTTGCTAGCAAAGGGACACATGTGAGGAAGAGCTTGAGTTCGTGTGCTATACACTTGTGCTCTTAGTTCCAAAGAAGGATGAAACTTGGTGGATGTGTGTGGATAGTAGAGTAGTCAACAAAATTACATGGTGCATGCATTTACACTAAGATTGATTTGAAAAGCAGTCATCATCAAATATGGATGAAACCTATGGATGAGTGGAAAACTATATTTAAAACAAAATATAGCTTATATGAATGGTTGGTTATGCCATTTGGTTTGACTAATGCACTTTACTTTCTTGAGATTAATGAACCATGCATTGCGTGATTTTTAGGGTAAATTTGTTGTTGTTTATTTTGATGATAGCTTGATATGCAACAAATTCTTAGATGATCATATAATGCAAGTTATGGCTTTTTTGACTGTTCTTAGGAAGGAGAAGTTGAACGCAAACCTTAAGAAATTTACTTTTTGCATTGATGGACTTGTGTTTCTTGGGTTTGTTGTAAGTCACACATCGCATTGAGGTGGATGAGGAGAAGGTGAAGGCTATTCAAGAATGGCCAACTCCTAAAACAATTAGTGAAGCTTGAAGTTTTCATGGATTAGCTAGCTATTATAGAAGGTTTGTGCATGATTTTTCTACTATAGCTGCCCCATCGACTGAGATTATTAAGAAAGAAGTTGTGTTTAAATGGGGAAAGAAACAAGAACACGCATTCCATACATCATTGAAAGGTAAATTGTGTGATGCTCCTATTCTTGTTTTACCTTATTTTAATAAGACTTTTAAAATTGAGTGCATGATGCATCTGGGATAGGGATTGGTGCTGTTTTAAAGTAAGAAAAACGTCTCATTGCATACTTTAGTGAGAAGTTGAGTGGTGCTTAGTTTAGATATTCCACTTATGATAAGGAATTATGTACCTTAGTTCATGCATTGGAAGTTTGGCAACATTACTTGCTTCCTAAAGAATTTGTTATACGTACTGATCATAATCTTTGAAGCATTTAAAGGGCCAAGGGAAATTGAATAAAAGGCATGCTAAGTGGTTAGAATATATTGAGGCTTTTCCATATGTGATTTGCTACAAGCATGGAAAGGAAAACAATGTTGCTGATGCATTGTCAAGGAGACATGCTTTAATCACTACACTTACACCTAAGTTGTTAGGATTTAAGTATTTCAAAGATATGTATGCAACTGATGTCGACTTTGATAATTTGTATATTGCATGTGAGCGTGGTGCATTTATTAAATTCTATAGACATGAAGGTTTTCTATTTTGTGGCAATAGAATTTATGTGCCTGCTTGTTCTATGCATGAGTTGTTGGTTAAGGAATCATATAGTGGTAGATTGATGAGTCATTTTGGTGTGCATAACACTTTAGATGTTTCGATCAGCATTTCTATTGGCTTGGTATGAGAAAAGATATTAAGAAAGTGTGTTCTAAATGTATTGCATATAAATAGGCTAAATCCAAGTCTATGCCTCACAGATTGTATAAACCCTTACCTATTCCTATTTCACCTGGGGCATATTTCTATGGATTTTGTGCTCCGTTTGCCTAGAACTAGGAAGGGTAGAGGTAATATCTTTGTTGTGGTTGATATATTCAGCAAGGTGGGCACACTTTATTGCTTGTCATAAAATTGATGATGCTACTAACACTGCTGATTTGTTCTTTAGAAATGTTGTGAGATTGCAGGGTGTCCCTAGATCTATTATTGTTTCCGATAGAGATGTTAAGTTCTTAAGCCACATTGGGATGGTTTTGTTGGGTAAGTTAGCTACTAAGCTTTTGTATTCTACTACTTGTCATCCACAAACAAATGGACAAACTGAATTGGTAAATAGAACTTTGGGTACTTTGTTGCGTGTTGTAGTAAGAAAGAATTTGAAAACTTGGGAGGATTGTTTGCCTATTATTGAATTTGCTAATAATAGGTCAATATACATTCTTCCACAAGTTTGTCACCTTTTGAAATTGTATGTGGTTTTTATCCTTTGACTGTTTTGGATTTGACTCCTTTGCCTTTGAGTGATATTGCAAACTTAGATGGTGAACACAAGGCTGAAAAGGTTAAAATTATACATATGAAGGCAAGTAAGATGATTGAAAAGAGAAGAAACATGTTGACTGCTCAAAGAGTGAATAAGGGGTGTAAGCAGGTGATATTTGAACCTGGTGACTGGGTTTGGGTTCATTTGAGAAAAGGAAAGGTTTCCTAATAAAAGAAAATGTGTATAAAATACTCTCTTCAAAATGTGTATGGTAGATTTTGATGAATATTGATTTATTTTCTGCATTTTTCTCTAAAGAAAAACCACTACTTTGCATGTTGCATCTAGAAATTGAATAGGTTCTTTTCAATGTACTAATTCCTTCCAGTGTTTATTTAATTTTTGATTCCTATCCATTTCTAAGATCTAGTATCTTGGGGTTCAATAGTGAGGGTTTTTATTCTAGGATTTGTTGAATATCAATTTGTGTGTTTCCTCATTCTTTGAGACTAGTACAACATTACAAAGCCAAGAGGGATATTGAATTTCTACAATATAACATGCATCTAGGAGTTTCCTAACCTCCTCCTTGATGATCTGCGGCTTCTCCACGTTGAATGTCCTCATCTTCTATGTGATCGATTTATACAAGGGGTTAACATTAAGGTAGTGCACAATGACATTGGGGTCGATTCCCTGGATATTAGATGTCCTCCATGCAAAGACATCAATATTCTTTATCAGGAAATCAACCATAAGACACTTCAAGTGGGGGCCCATGTTCATTCTAATACAGGTTGTCTTGTCAGGGTTTCCCTGCTCGAGTTTAATGGTCTTAAATTCCTTGACAGGCTCTACCCTGGTGTCTTCCAACTGTCGTTTCTTGCTGGCCTAGGTCTTCTCAGGTTTCGCTACAAGGGCATCCCCCGAGGTCTTTAGTTGTGATCAAGTCTTTTGCTCACTTGACTTGATCGAGATGTTGTAACATCTCCGGGCCTCTTTCATATTGTACAAAAGCTCCCCTATGCCTGCTGGGGTTGGAAACTTGATTTCAAGTGGTAGGTTGACACAATGACACAGAAGTCATTGAGGGCGTGTTGACCTATGATGATGTTGTAAGCAAATGGGGAATCAACCACAAGGTAGTTCACCATCAAAGTTCTCCTCCGAGAAGCCTCTCCAAATGATGTTGATAGGTTGATGGACCCTTCTGGGATGATTTTTTACCTCCCAAATCCAACCAGCGGCATACGCACATGTTCAAATTTCAATTGGCCCATATTCATTCTTTTCAAGGTGGAGAAAAAGATGATGTTGGCCGAGCTGCCATTATTGACCAAGACCTTTTGCACTTCAAAGTTGGCAATCTCAACAGAGACTACCATTGGATAGTCTATTTTAT
>JACGDI010005602.1:287779-339370 GCA_014898725.1 Jacaranda copaia
CAATGGCCCCTGCTTGCCCCATAGTAAATTCATCCATGTTCTTGTAAGTTTGGATTCTCTAATTCTTATAAAGATTTTAATTGTGCTAAATATTATTTTATAAATATTTTCAAAGTGCCAAGATAGATATTGATAATTTTTTTTAAATTTTACAACATAGAGTAGGATAATACGATATAGAATTAAAGACAAAGAACAAGTTTTTCTAATTTTAAGTTAATATTGGTATCATTGATATTTTTATTTTCCTCAAAATTGATGATTCTAATTTTAAATTTTTTTGATATATTAATTAACTCGTGTAGGTGCCAAAATGTGCAAAAATAGACGTGGGCGAATCAAATTAGATATTGTTAAATTTTTATACGTTAGTTAGGGTGGAAAAAGATGCACAAAAAAATTTATTAATCCTACAAATCCTTCCCAAATATCGACAGCAATCGCAATGTTCTCCGCCCTCTGTTCTTCATGTGGCGCCACTTGTTATCCTCCTACCATCTCTTTTGCACATTACATAGGCCACTATGTTTATTTAGCACTTCAAAATTTTAGTGTTATGGTTTGACCAATTTTCTTCCCAACTTGGTAAGCCTTAACATAATTAAATTCAATAATTACGTGGCATTCTTGTATAAGTCTAAAACTGCCACCCTTATACATTTTCAAAGTTTCTAGACATATTTATTTTTAAAATTTACAAAATAGAAAAGGATAGTTTCGATATATAACTATAGATAAAAATAAATGCTTACTTTGAACAGTTAAAATGATGTTTTGATATTTTTATTTTTTGAGTGAAGTATGTATTGATGTTGGAATTGCTGGATTGGAAAAAAATGAAAAAGAGAAAAAAGATGTTGGAATTGGAATCTGTTAAGAAATCGATTAATTGTAGAAAAGTTACCCAATCAAGTTTGGCTTTAGGATTTAGTCCCATTCACCCTTTTTTCAATTTTGATTCCTCATTTCTAACTTTTGTTTTGAGTTCACTCTCCACTTGAGTTAAAAAGATAAAGAGGACCTCACTTAAATTGATAATGACAAAAATCCCTCCACTTCCCCATTACAAAAATGTTACTTTACATAACTCTCCCCAACTCGCATTTTCTCTTCTCATTCCCTCCATTTGCAACACTGTGTTTGCCATTTTCACACTGGTGTTGCAACAAAATCTTCATCTCTTTTACCTTCTTGTTTGAGGACTAATTTTTCTCCATTCTTTTTGTGGATGTAGCTAAAAGGGTTTCTATTTTCAATCCTCAATTGCATAGCTTACAAGGTAAGTTGTGTAATTGTTTATTTTGCTATTTTTGTATTGAAATACAAAAACAAATGTATTACATTACTTTGTTTGCTTCTTGTTTGATGTTAGTTTTAATTATTTTAGGCCTAATTTTGATATACTCAATTCATCCAAGGTTAGTCTTTTCTTTTATTAAAAAAAACCCCTAATATAAGTTTTTTGATACTTGAATATTGTCGATTTATACATCAATTCTTGTTTTAATTGTATATTTCAATTATTAGTTATCTAAGTTTAGTAATTATATAATGCATATAAGTGGTAGTGTATATTATATGTTTATAACTGAATTTTAGGGATATTATCTGATTTATGGTGTATACGATATGTATACATCGAGTTTAAGAATATTTTGGGCATCCATTCCTACAAACTCATCATTAATATGGTTAGTATTATTTTCAAATAACACGGTATCAAAATTAAAATTTGGAGTATTTAAATTGTGAGTTGCAGTATAGAAAATCTCCAATTGGTACTATGTTCCCCTATTTTCGATAGCAAAATTCAAGTTTTGAGTATTTTTATTCTGAGCTTGTAGTACACAAAACCTCCAAATTAGTATGTTGTGCAGTTTTTTTGTACAAAAATTGAAACTTTTACTATTTAAATTGTAAGTCACAGTACATAAGATTTCTAATTTAGTATTTTATACAAATTTTTTTGGTACAAAAATTCAAATTTTCAATATTTAAAATATGAGTTGCATTACACAAAACCTACAATTTAGTATTCTATGCAAGTTGTTTTGGAACAAAAATTCAAACTTCAGTATTTAAATTGTGAGTTGTTGTTCCAAATCCTCAAATGTAGTATTTATATAGTTATGTATGTCTCTCTTTTCTATAGAAATAGTAGCTAAAATTTGTGGACCTGCATGAAAGTAAGATAGGCACTAGGATCTATAATCAAAACTTCAAAATATAAAATAACTAGTGCCTATAAGCATCCCAGGGATCTAATCATGGTTGGATTCAGATTTAGATAAAGGATTACCTTGATAAGCAAATTCGAGATGAAATACGTGAACACTTCATCGATTCTAGAATTTGCCTGCTCATGGAAAAACGAAAGGATTATGATGATCGCCCTACCAAATCACCTCCAAAAATTCTAGACAAATTACTAGAGATAGCCAACACCATGGAGAATCTCCAGTCAAAAATTCAGATCAATTGACCATCTAGATCGTCTTGTAGAAAATTGTAAAGTCGGACCTCACGCAGAGAGCTCTCTAGAAATAGAGCAAGGCACATGTCCCGCTGATATAGAAATAGTCCACACACCAATAAGACTTCCTAATTCTCTAGTTCATAAGTTGGAACAGAACTAGAGAATTGACAATGGAGGAGGGCAAAAATTGGTAGGACAGAGAAGAAAGAAGCTAAGCCTTCAACTCATGAAATGCTAGCTTGCAAAAGGGGTTATTTTGGAGGGAAATGAAGAATGTAATCCTTCACACCTTTTGGCACATCTAAAATTCTCTCTCTCTAGCTAAGTCCCTCACTATACCTATACATAGATGTGGATATATAGATGTGAAGGTGGCTTCACACATTCCATGAGGAGGGTGGTCAAAAGGTGCTTAGACATGAGCTCACAACTCCTTGTGACTTTTGAATATCTTATATTCATTCTAGTTTAAAACTCCTTTTAAATTAGTCGACTCAATTCAATTAATCTTATTAATTGAAGAGTACCCAATCTGCATGGTCAATGTCTAACCTTAAGCCCATGGAGCCTAACTAATTGGCTAAAATGAATGTTCTAGAGAACCATCATCGCTCTACGCGTGCTATGCAAATACGGTCCATCCGTCTCCTACTCCCGAAAGAGGCCTAAGACAAGATATTTGTCGACTACCTATTAGCCTAGATACTATGTCTCGATTCTCAATGTTCGAATCCATTTATGTGACATCACCTTTGAAAAACTCATTTTCCAAATTGTCACACTACCTTATACAAGGATTTCTTGGAATTAGTCATTATAGAACATATAGAAAATGTACTCACCTTTCATAATAATGAGGAGTTGGATTCTATCTTGGATGTCATAAACCTCCATACCAAATGGCTCATACCTAATCTCAACTTGAAAGATCCGCTAAGTGGTCAAGGATGAGTCAAAACATAAGGACCGAACCTAAGGTTACCATGGATTCTCAAGTTAGAGGACTAATAATATGTATTAGCGTAAGTAGGAGAACTAGTCACTGCTGACTTGCCACTTCAACTATCTAGTGGATTCTCCGGTGGGTCTTTAGTGCTTTGTTCTCTAACAAGCATCCACTAATATGCATCCGTATCTCATATAGTTGCTCATGGAATGGAGCAACCTCCAAACCTTAGAGTTATGCATCATTATTGCAAGCTTATCCGGATCTTAGATGCTTCATCTCGTAAAATCCTATGACTTGAAAGTTTTAAGATCACAATCATTTAAGACTTATTCTATGGTCACCAAACTAAATCTCACAGCCTTAGGTGATCTAAGGGCTTCATCCAAATGCAAGGGAAGTATAATAGAGCATAAGATGAAGGTGGCCATATATAGAATTTCATTCCATCAAAATTATTTTACAAGGTAATAGTTTGTACAAGGCCAATCTCATTGGCTTGTAGGGCACTATTCCAACAATCTCCCACCTATCCTAAAGCCAATGCCCAATGGCCTTAAGACCCATCTTCTTAAGATGTCCTTCAAAGACCTTTTGTAATAGGGGTTTTGTTAATGGATTTGCTATATTCTTTTCCAAGGCAACTCTTTCCACTCGAATGTTACCTCTATTAATGATCTCTCAAATCAAATGACATCACCTCAATATGTGCTTGGAACGCTAATGAGATCTTGGCTCTTTAGCTTGTGCTATCGCCCCATTGTTGTCACAAAATACAACAACTGGCTCAACAATGCTAGGCACTACATTCAACTCTTGAATAAAGTTTTTCATACAAACACCTTCCTTTATGGCTTCCAAAATTGCAATATATTCTGCCTTTGTGGTCTAGTCGGCCGTGGTGTCTTGCTTGGAACTATTCTAACTTACCATGCCACTATTGAGGTAAAATATGAATCCAAAAGTGGATTTGAGATCATGTACATCGAATTGGAAACTAAAATCCAAAAATCCTTCAAGTTTCAATTCTCCATTGTTGTGCACTAAAAATAAGTCATTAGTTCTTCTTAAGTACTTAAGGATCATTTTTACGACCATCTAGTGACTCTTAGTGGGGTTGGATTGGAACTTATTCATAACACTTAGCAAGTGTGCCACATCTGGTCTTGTACATTGAACCATATACATTATACTCCCTATCACCGAGGTATAGGGTATTTGGGACATCCTTCATTTCTTTTTCTAAGTCTTAGGGGCCATAGTCTTGGAGAGACGAATGTTGTGTCCCATGGGAAGGACCCTCTCTTTGATTCTTTCATGCTAAATCTCTTTAGTATCTTGTCAATGTATGTGGTTTGGGAAAGCCCCAGTATTCTCCTCGATCTATGTCTATAGATACATATTCCCAACACTTAAGATGCTTCTCCCAAATATTTTATAGAGAATTGTGTAGATAACCATGCTTTAGTGCACTCTGACACTCCTAACTCATTCCCAATGAGAAGATGTCATCGACATAAAGCAAAATAAATTGTACTAAACTCCCATTAGCTTTCTTGTACACACATGGCTCATACACAGTTTTGACAAAGCTAAACAATTTGACCGTTTTGTCAAAACATATGTTCTAACTTCGAGATGCTTGTTTGAGTCCATAAATGGACCTTTAGAGTTTGCAAACTTTTTGCTCAGTCCCTTTGGATGTAAAACCTTATGGTTGCTCTATGTAAATTTTTTTTTCAATGTCACCATTGAGAAAAGTGATTTTCACACCCATTTGCCATATCTCATAGTCATAATATGCAGATATAGCTGGTAAGATCTGAATGGACTTATGCATAGCAATCGATGAAATAGTTTTCTCAAAATCGATACTAGGTCTTTTAGTGTAACCTTTTGTCATTACCTCTAAATCTACCCCAAGCTTTCACTTATAGATCCACTTGCAACCAACAAGAACATGTTCCTTTTGGTAGATCTACCAAAGTTCATACTTTGTTTGAGTACATGGAGTCTATTTTAGATCTTATGGATTCAACCCAACGTCCCAAATCTATGTCCGACATAGTTTCCTCATAGGTCTTTGAATCCTTATTCGATTGATCCATCTCATGAAGAAATTCAAACCTTTCGGGTTGCTTCTTGATTTGGTTCGACCTTCTCGGAGGTTGTGTACTAGGTTCATGTAATTCTCCTATTTCTATCGCTTGTGGAATTTCTTGATCATCTTGAACTTCATCAAGCTCAATGACAACACTTTTTCTATCCAATAGAAATTTCTTTTCCAAAATGTAGGTGTTTCTCGAGACAAACACCTTTTGTTCTGAGGGATCATATAAATAATAGCCTACAGACTCTCTTGGGTATCCCACAAACTTGCACAAAGTGGATCTACTATCCAATTTATCCCCCATTATACATCTCATGTAAGCGAGTGATCCCTAAATCTTTAGATAGGGGTAAGAGGGTGCTTTGCCATGCCATATCTCATATGGTGTTTTTAGCACTGACTTTGAAGGTACTATATTTAGTATCCTCATAGCCATTTCTAAGGCGTATCCCCAAAAGAATATGGTTACATCAGAAAAACTCATCATGAAATGTACTATGTCTAACAAGGTATGGTTTCTCCTCTCTGCTACTCCAATAAGTTGAGGTGTGTCGAGTGGAGTCCATTGAGAGAAAATTTCATTCTTTTTAAGATAATCTAAGAATTCGGCACTTAAGTATTCTCCCCCTCGATCCAATTGAAAGGCATTAATACTAAGTCTGTTCTGCTTTTTTGCTTTACTCTTATACTCTTTAAACTTTTTAAAGGCCTCAAACTTGTACTTCATAAGATACACATGTCTGTATTGACTATGGTCATCGATGAAAGTGATGAAGTAAAAATAGCCACCTCTCCTACTAATCATAGTGGTCTACAAACGTCGGTATGGATCAAATCCAAAGGACTTTTGGATTGCCCCAATTGTCCTACAAAGGGAGCCTTGGTTATTTTTCCCTTCAAATAAAATTCACAAGTAGGAACGTCCTCAATGCCACTAACTTTTAGTGCATTGAGAGCTTCCAACTTGCTCATCCTATTCTTGGAGATACGACCAAATCTTGCGTGCCACAAAATGGCATCTTCTTAGATATCTTGCTTTCTTTTATTCGTTTGAGCATGTATTAGAGGAGTGGGAAAATCAAGGATGTATAATCCATTAACTAATGTATCTTGTGCAATTAAGGAACCATTCCTTAATGCTTTCAACTTCCCATTTGATATTGAAAAATCAAATCCTTCATTATCCAAAATAGAAATTGAAACAATGTTCTTAACAAGATTAGGTACATAGTAAATTGAATCAAGAACAATACAAGAATTTCCTCAATCTAGTGTTACACATCTTGGACCTCGGCTAAAACTCTTGCTCCATTTCCAAGGATAGGATCATATCCCCTTTACATAGAGTCCTTCTTCTTTCCATTCCCTACAAGGTATTACAAAGGTGAGAACCACATGCAGTATCAAATACCCATAAGGAAGAATTAATCGTTAAGTGCACCTCAAAAAAATACATACCCTTCTCAAGAATAGCTAGGTAAGCTTTGTAGTTTCTTTTCCAAAAGTTCACAACGAATTAATTGAACAATGGTGGCAACAATTGGAGGATCAAATCCACATAAAGGACATTATCCATGATCACGTCAAGTTGTCCAAGCTTTTCGATGGGTCCAATTATCTTTAGCACTTGATCATGGACACTTGCCCCTTCACTCATCCTTGCCCTAAAGAGCTCCTTAGATAAAGCAAACCTTTCATGTCTTGTTTGAACACCATACAACTCTTGTAGGTGCATGTAGATCTTAGAAGCATTTTTCATATCATCATGAGTCTTTTGGAGCTCATTAGTCATGAATGTCAACATGAGGCATCTAACTTGTAGATCAACATCCACAAATTTCATGAACACTTCACGAATCTCATCAATGCACATCACCCAAAGTGTCTGGTGGACTTTGATCAAGAACATATGTCTTCTTATCGAAGTCAAGAATTATCTTAAGATTTCTCAACCAATCTTGGAAGTTAGGTTTGGTGAGTTTATTGGTTTTTAAAATGCTTGCAAGTGGATTTTTAGCCATTTGTTTGTTAAAGATTCCAAAAATCTACATGAGGCAAAAAAAGAGAATTAGTGTGTCATTGAGTTTGATATTAAAAACATGTTCATGGTCTTTCAAACATATTTTTCTCCCACTAGTTTATCAAATCCTTAACCCCTAAGAAGAATTCGGGAAATCACATTTTCCAATGAGAATCAAGATCCTAATGACTTGCCAATGGACCACTATGATTGAGTGCCATCCACAAGCAATTGAAGGGTAAGCAACTTTTGCTAATTGCATCTCATACAACTCTTGATATATTTTCGCTCAATTTTCGTATAGACCCACATGATCGTGTGCCATCCATACTACTAAGTGTTAAGTCAAACCCACCAATTAAACATTATCACAAGAAAGCCTCATGACATCCCCCATGACCGAGTGGTAATGCGTGAGGGCTCCCAAGTTAAAGGTGCATCTTATGTTAAGCGTATGCTAACAACTTTCCTCCTAAGTGTGACCCCCATTACCGAGTGCCACCACACAAAATCAACAGCATCATCATGGCATATACTATTGGTAGAAGACTTGGATTAATTAAAACTCTTTTAATTTATATCCATTTCGACTTAATATTTAAAAATACTTTGACGTTCTAAGTGGAGGATTTTTACTTGCAAAGATCTCATCATTTTATTTTCTTATTTAGGTTTTTTATATTCTAATTATGCATCTCATACATCAATAGGATATGAAAAGCATAAATAAGTAAATTTCCCAGCATGCTCTTAGGGTGGGATGACTATGAACCTAACTAAGTGATGCACTTAGATCCTTGGATGCATCACTTCGGTTGATTTTAAGTGGGTTGAATTAAACTAAATTATTACATGAGTGTATTCCATACATTCATAGGTCTTCAATTGGCCTCCATGCCTCCATAGAACTCCTTGCTCCATACAACATTTACATGAAATGAAAATCCTCACATCTAGTGGTTCTACTCTTATAATTTTTACAAGATAGAACAAGAGGCATGCAAGCCCCATTTAATACAACCCATTTCAATAGCTTTGAAACAAATAAAATCAATTTAAAAGGCTCATGATCATCCCCATTCATTCATCATTCATTCAACAATTAAGTGAATAATAAATAAATCTAGAATTAACAATTAATTCCAACAATTAAATGCTCATCTCATAAATAAATAATTGAACCAAGCATAACACTTATGCCATTAATAGGAGATCAACTTTAACCAATTTTCAAAAGCATTCAAATATATCAAACATAATTTTAAGGCAGAGTACAACACTTGTGCAACTAATGTGTCTAGTGCAAAAACTTGTTGAGCATTAAGGAGTCAAGAAAACAACTCAAATCTCACCAAACACCCTTAAAATGGGACTACCTGGCAGCCCTTGGCACACGACTAGGCAACCTGTGCGCATGGTGTGTGCACGCATGCGCGGCCAACACCTAGTCTATGTCGGCAGCCTTAGCTTTTGAAGTTTAAAGCTTGCTAAGTGTGCTCTCCACTCAACTTTCATACACCAATAATTTTAGCACATGTTCTCAACATCATAACACACATTTCAAATCAATTTCCAGATTCCAAACACCTTTTAAAACTGGAAATTCAAGTGCTCAAACATGTTTTCAAAAATTAGAAAAAGTAAGAATCAAATTCTTCAAAAATCTCCAACATAATTCCAATCATATTGGAACCAAAAGAGACCAAAACTCTTTCACTCATAAATCAACATATAACATCAATTAATGCCAAAACACTTTTCAACATTAATCACTATGAGTTAAAACATACTAATTACATGAATTAACACCTAAATCACATAATAGCATGCTTTTAATTCATCAATCAAGGAGCCACATACAAATCAACCAAATTTCCCAATCCGTCATTTGAATCAAGAATATGGTGATACAAATCAATCCATCACAAGAATCAATCAACCAAGCAAAATCCAAATCTAAGCATGATTTAAGCTCCGATACCACTTGAAAGCAAGATAGGCACTAAGATCTATAATCAAAACTTCAAAACATAAAATAACTAGTGCCAACAAGCATCCTAGGGATCTAATCATGCCTTGAATTTAGATTAAGATAGAGGATTACCTTGATAAGCAAATTTGAGATGAAACAAGTGAACACTCAACCAAAATATTTTGGAAAAATTACCAAAGATATCCAACACCTAAGGGAATATCCAGTAAAAAATTCAAATGGATTGACCATCTAAATCGTCTAGTATAAAATTGAAAAGTCAAACCTCATGCAGAGAGCTCTCCAAAACAGAGCAAGGCATACGTCTTGCCTCTATAGAAATAGTCCACACACCAATGAGACTTCCTAATTCTCTAGTTTATAAACTAGAATATAACCATAGAATTGACAATGGAGAAGGCCAAAAATTGGTAGGAGGAAGAAAGAAGCTAAGCCTTCAACTCATTAAATGTTAACTTGCAAAAGGGGTTATTTTGGAGGGAAATGAAGAATATAATCCTTCATGCCTTTTGGCACACCTAAAATTCTCTCTCTTTGGCTGATTCTCTCACTCTATCTATATATAGATATGGATCTGTGTGATGCCAAGGTGGCATCACACATTCCAAGAGGGGGGTGGCCAAAGGGTGCTTAGGTGGCAAAAGGAATCCAAATTTCATTTGAATTTCATTTGCTTCTTAATTACATTTGAATCTCATTTAAAATTAATTAAGATGCCATCTCAAATTTCATTTGAGTCTTCCCTCCAAAATTCATTTCTCCTAAATAATCAAATCAAACTCTCTAATTATTATACTTTGACTTAACTCCTTAAGTCAAACTAGCTTAACTCTTTAAGCTCAATTGTTAACTTAACTCTTTAAGTTAACTTGACCAATTGATAGTCATGTTAACATCAAATAATTAACTTCTTAATTATTGATATAATTTAACTCTTTAAATTAGTTGATTAATTCTTAAATCAATCAAGCCAAAATTGACCTTCAAAATTGACACCAAAATTTGGTCCATTAGGATGGAGAGATCCCTTTTTCACTCCTTAGAAAATTCTCTCAATCAATTAGGAATCTTATTAGATTTTGTGTGAGACCCTATAGGTTCTATCATTCATTGGATATGGGCTCACAACTCCTTGTGATTTTTAATATCATATATTCATTCTAGCTTAAAACTCCTTTTAACTAGTCGACTCAATTCAATTAATCCAATTAATTGAAGAGCACCCAATCTCCATGGTCAATGTCCAACCTCAAGCCCATGGAACCCAACTAATAGGCCGAAATGAATATTCTGGAGAATCATCATTGCTCTACGCGTGCCATACAAATACAGTTCTTCTATCTCCTATCTCCCGAAAGAGGTCTAGAGCAAGATATTTATCAATTGCCTATTAGCCTCAATACTATATCTCTATTCTAAATGTTTGAATCCATTTGTGTGACCTTATCTTTGAAATACTTCTTTACCAAATTGTCACACCACCTTGCACAAGGATTTCTTGGAATTAATCATTATAGAACACATAGGATATATACTCGCCCTTCACAACAACAAGGAGTCAGATTCTATCTTGAATCTAACAAACGTCCATGCCACATAGCTCATATCCAATCTCAACTTGTAAGACCTGCTAAGTGGTCAGGGATGAGTCAAAGCATGAGGACTGAACACAAGATTACCATGGATCCTCAAGTCAGAGGATTAATAATATGTAGTAGTGTAAGTAAGAGTACTAGCTACTATTGACTTGCTACTTTAGCTATCTAGTGGATTCTCCAGTAGGTCTTCAGTGCCTTGTTCTCTAACAAGCACCCACTAACATGCATCCATATCTTATACAGTTGCTCATGGAATGGATAAATCTCCAATCCTTGGATTTATGCATCGTTAGTGCAAGTATATTCGGATATTATATAGTCACCAAATCAAGTCTCGCAGTTTTAGGTGATCTAAGGGATTTTTCCAAATGCAAGTGAAGTATAATAGAGCATAAGATGAAGGTGGACATTTAGAGAATATCATTCAATCAAGATTGTTTTATAAGGTAATAGTTTGTACAAGGCCAATCTCATTGGCTTGTAGAGCGCTATTCCAACATTGCACACCAAATTATCGAAAGTAACAAAGACTTCGAGCTATATTCTTGATGCTCTCTAGGGTACTTTAAAAATATTATAAAAGTGATGGACGGAAAGATAAGCTCCAGATAGACAAATAGACAAAAGCACTACAGAGAACCCCATTTTCTACGTGCCATAAAATGACTAACTTGAGTAAATTGAGTATTAATAGTGTTGTCAAAGTTGAAGCTCTCTTAAGGAGGTTTGATATTTGGTCTTGTTCTTTTATTTTTAGTAACAAAATTAGGCTTCTTTTTACTACGAAGGACTTTTCTATTGTTCTGGGGTTGTAGCACATAGGGCAACCTATGAATTTTGATATAAAGGCAGAGTTAGAAGCTATAAAATGATTATTTGAAAGAAAAAAATAAGAATGTCACTCATGTAGAAATTTGTAATAGATTAAATGAATTTGTAGAAAAGTATAGTGATTGGGATATTGAAGATTTTGTTAGGATGCACATACTACTAGTTTTCAACTCTATTTTGTTACCAACTACTAACTATTAGACACCTGAATTTTTTCTGTCATAGGTGGATGATTTATTTTCCATTGTCCTTTATGCATGGGGAGTTGGTGCATTTAAAGTTTAGCATGATGAGATTTTGGTGCTTCTAGGAGTTGAAATGAGGAAAGGTCTAATAGAGAAATACTTTGTAGTATTGCCCTGATGGTAAGTTAATGGCATTCTTATTATTAATATTTATTATTATTATTATTGAGTAACTATAACATTGCATAATTCTTCTTTTGAATGACATACTTGGGTTTACGAACATATTCCTTGCTTGGGAACAGCAAATCTATTGCGTTTATTTCTGTGACTCCTTCAATGGTATGAGAATAAGATTCCCATGAAAGTTGTTGATGCAGAAGAAAAATTCAAGATGATTGCTAGAAATATGTTAATAACTTATATTCCTTATGTTTGTTGTTATAATAGTTTTATGTACTTATAAAATTACAAACTAAGCTATAGAGTTATGTTTGGACATGTTCTTAAAGGTTTGTATGGCATTAGGATCAAATATTTCCCAAACCAAACTAAATAAACTAGCCCACACAACACTTCAAGGATCTAGAAATGCATAGGATTCAAATTTAGAAAAGGAAAATACCTCGGTGTAAGCAGAAAATTCAAAGAGCAAGAAAACTATCTTCAACCATTAAAAAGGCCCTTTACTAGCACAGCAAAATCACCACCAATTTTCCCTAGATGGAATCCTCCCTTTGGGCTAAAATTTTTACTGGAACTCCTAAACCCTTTGAAGATTCTTAATCCAAATTTCATGCTGATCAAAACACCAGAGGCACTCCTAAAAGAAGCAAAAATTGGCTGCCAGAAACTGCTCTAGTCAAGAGCAAAAGCAACCAAAATAGATTGCCTCTAATGTAAAAGTCTACACACCAAATCTATGGCCTATTATTTACAAAATGGATGGCATATGTATAGAGAATTGGGGGAGGAATGCTGAGAATATTGAGGTGGAAGGAGGAGGGAGATGGAGAGAGTCATGGGAGGCTAACAACTTAGATTCCCACTACACAATATTGTTGGGAGAAAATCACATAAAATATGCACACCTCACATCCCTCTGGCCGGCCACTCTACCATATCCATATATAGGAGTGGTCACACAATTCCCACAAGAAGGTGATGCCAAGTATCCCTTGCTTAGGTGGCCACTAACTTGTGATTAGTGAATTTAATTGTAGCACAAATTTCATCTAATGAAATGTCTTGCAATTAAATTCTAATTCTTATTAAATGAACTCATCATTTAATAATTCTCCCAAAACTTATCTTTCCAACTTAATTAAATTAAACACTTTAATTTAATTAATAATTATTTGACTTAACTTTTAAGTCAAAACACTTAAAAATTTAAGCTAATCAAAATTAACTCAACCCTTAAATTAATTTTGACCAATTGATAGTCATGTGACATCAATTAATTAACCTTTAATTAATTGATCTTAATTTAACTCTTAAATTAATTTTATCAATTTAACAATTAAATTGACAAGCCAAAATGACTATAATTTTGCCTCCTCCAAAAATCGGTCATGAACTTTCTAACTCTTAGAAAATTTTCCTTCCCTCAATAAACTATGTCATTGGCTTTTTTGTGTGACCCATTAAATTCTACCATTCATTAGACATGGGCTCACAACTCCTTGTGACTTTTGGAATATCAAATATTCACTTTAGTTTAAACTCCTTTAAATTAAGTGACTCAATTCAATTAATCTCATTAATTGAAGAGTATCCAATCTCCATGGTCGATGTCCAACCTTTAGTCCATGGAGCCTAACTAATTGGTCAAAATGAATGCTCTTAAAGAACCATTCTAGCATTATGCATACTATGCAAATATGGTCCTTTCATCTCCTATATCCCTAAAGAGGCATAGGGCAAGATATTTGACAGCTCATTAATAGCGTCGATACTATATTTCTATTCTTAATATTTGATTCCCTTTGTGATCTTACCTTTGGAAATGCCTTTCCAAATTATCGCATCACTTTGTGCAAGGATTTTTTGGAATCTATCATTATAGAACACATAGGAGATGCATTGCCTTTCACAAAAACGAAGAGTCAAATTTCATCTTGGAACTCACAAACCGCCATGTCAAGTAGCTCATACCTAATCTCAACCCAAAAGAACCACTAGGTGGTCAAGGAAAAGTCAAAGCATGAGGACTGGATACGAGGTTACCATAGATCTTAGGTCAGAGCACTAATAATATGCACTAACATAAGCAAGAGAACTAGCTATTATAGCTATCTAGTGGATTCTCCAGGTGGGTCTTCAGTGCCTTGTTCTCTAACAAGCACCCACTAATATGCACATATATCTTATACGGTTGCTCATGGAATGGAGCAATCTCTAACCCTAGGATTTATGCATCATTGGTACAAGTCTATTCGGATCTTAGATGCCCTATCTCATAAGACCCATGATTTGGAAGATTTAATATCATGACCGTGTAAGACTTATTCCATGATCACCACCCAATGCATGATAAAGTCCTGTAATCTTGTGTGATCTATGAACTTCATCTAAATACAAGTGAAGTAAATAAAGAGCATAAGATGAAGATGGTCATATAATGAATATCATCTAATCAAAATTGTCTTACAGGGAAATAGTTTACAAAGCCAATCCAATTGGCTTGCGGGGCACTATTCCAACAATCTCCCACTTGCCTTAAAGCCAATATCCCATGGCCTTGAAACCCATCTTCTCAAGATATCCTTCAAAGACTGTTAGCATTTAGAGGTTTAAACAGTAGTTTTGTTGTATTCTCTTTTGAGGTAACTTTATCCACTTAGTTGTCACCTTTATCAATTGATATCATATATCAAATGATAACGCATTTACTGTGTTTGGATCACTGATAAGATCTTGGCTCAAGTCCTAAATTGTCTTGAAAAGACAATCGTAGGTGTTTGCACATTAGGCACTACATCCAACTCTTTGATGAAGTTTTTTATCCAAACATCTATCTTTACAGTTTACAAAACTACAAATTATTTCACCTTGATGGGTATCTCAGCTATGGTGTCTTGTTACATCGGATCGGAAACTTGAATATGAAAACCCCTCAAGTTTCAATTCTCTATTACTATATACCAAAAATATGTCCTTAGTTCTTCTCAAGTACTTAAGGATTGCTTCTATAGCTATCCAGTGACTCTCACAGGGATTGGATTGGAACTTATTCCTAACATTTAGTAAGTGTGCCACATCTAGTCCAGTACATTGAACTGCATACATTATACTTTCATTAGCGAAGGCATAAGGTATGTGAGACATTCTTCATTTCTCTATATGTTGGAATCCTTTATTGGATTCTTCCATACTAAACCTCATTAGTATTTTATTGATGTATGGGATTTGGGAAAGCCCCAGCATACTCTTCGATCTATCTCTATAGATACATATTCCTAATACATAGGATGCTTCTCCCAAATCCTCCATGAAGAATTGAGTAGATAACCATGCTTTAGTACACTCTAACATTTCTCTCTCATCCTTAATGAGAAGAATGTCATCGACATAAAGCATAATAAATTGTATACTACTCCTATTAGCCTCTTGCATACATATGGTTCATACATATTTTTGACAAAGCCAAACGATTTGACTAAGCCAAATGATTTGACTTTCTAATAAAAACGTATTTTCCAAGTTTGGGATGGCTATTTAAGTCCATAAATAGACCTCTGGTGTTTGCAAACCTATTGTTCGCTCTATTTAGATGTAAAACCTTGTAGTTGCTCTATATGAATCCTTTCTTCAATGTCTCCATTGAGGAAAGCTATTTTCACATCCATTTGCCATGCCTTATAGTCATAATATGTGGCTATGGTAAGTAAAATTTGAATGGACGTAGGCATGGCGACAGGTGAAAATTTTTCCTCAAAATCGATACTGGGTCTTTAAGTACAACCTTTTGCAACTAGTCGCGCCTTGAAAGTCACCATTTCTCCATCTACCCCAAGCTTCCATTTATATATCCACTTGCAACCAATGGGAACTATTCCCTTTGATAGATCTACCAAAGTCCATACTTTTGTTTGAGTACATGGAGTCCATTTCGAATCTTATGGCTTCAAGCCAATGTCCTAAGTTTATATCCACCAACATTGCTTTCTTGTAAGTTTTTGAATTGCTATCTAATTGGGCCTATCTCATAAAGAAATCCGAATCTTTTGGGTTGCTTATTGATCCAGCCAACATTCTCAAAGGTTATGTGTGAGGCTCTTTGATATTTATTTATTTCTACTACTTGTGGGATTTCTTGATTGTCTTGAACTTCTACAACACCCTTTCTATCCAATAGAAATTCCTTTTCTAAAAATTGGGCATTCCTTGAAACAAACACCTTTTATTCCAAGGGATTATAGAAGTAACAACCTATAAACTCTCTAGGGTATCCCACAAACTTGTACATGATGGATCTGCTATCCAATTTATCTCTCACTGTCCATCTCACATATGTGGAAGATCCCCAAACCTTCAGATATTGGTAAGAGGATGTTTTGCCATGCCATATCTCATATGGTGTCTTTGGCATCGACTTTGAAGGTACTATGTTTAGTAAACTTGCTGCCATTTCTAAGACTTATTCCAAAAAGGATATAAGCACATCAAAGAAGCTTATCCTGGAATGTACCATGTCCAACAAGGTATGGTTTCTCCTCTCGGCTACTCCATTTGGGGTATGCCAGGTGGAGTTCACTAAGAGAGAATCCTATTCTCTTTTAGATAGTTCAAGAATCTAGTACTTAAGTATTCACCTCTTCAAACTTGTACTTTATAAGATACATATGTCCGTATCAACTATAATAATTAGTAAAGGTGATGAACTAAGAATAGCCTCCTCTCCCACTTAGTGGTCCACAAACATCCATAAGGATCAAATCCAAAGGATTTGTGGGGCACTTTGTTTGTCCCATAAAAGGAGACTTGGTCATTTTTCCCTTTAAATGAAATTCATAAGTAGGAAGGTTCTCAATGCTACTAACATTTAGTACTTTGAAAGCTTCCATCTTGTTCACCTATTTTTGAAGATATGCCCCAGTCTTACATACTAAAGAATGGCATCTTCCTGGTTATCTAATTTGCTTACTCAGTTGAAAGTGTATTAGTGGATGGTTAAAAATCTAAAATGTATAATCATTTGTTCAGTGTACCATGAGCAATTAAAGAACCCATTCTTTAATGCGTTCAATCTCTCGTTTGATATAGAAGGATTAAATCCTTTGCTATCCATAATGGAAATTGAAATTATGTTCTCAACAATATATGGTATGTTATAACAAAGGTCTAATACAAGTATAGAATTCCCCAAGTCTAACTTATTATATGCCTTCAGCTTTGGTCACAACTCTTGTTCCTTAGCTAAAGCAGTGGATCATATCCTCATCACTTAGGATTACTCTTCTTTCTATTCTTTTGTAACAACTTACAAAGAAAAGAACCACATGTGATATCATATATTTATGAGGAAGAATTCATCCTAAATGTACTTCAATAAAGTACATGCCCTTCTTAAGGGTTGTGAGGTAACCCTTGCAAATAGCTTCCAATGGCCTATCTTGCCAAAGTAAAAATAAATAAAATCGATTATTTTCTCTATTATCTTCTTGACTCCTCCAGATTCCTTTAGTGGTTATTTTCCTTTAGAGAAAGAACATTTCTTCATTTTACCTTCCTTTCTAGCACCCCTTAGGCCTATAGATGTGGAGGAGGAAACAAGTGTCAAAGGTTTGCCCTTATCATGGTATTCTCTTTCTAGATCAACACTTTGATCATTAAAACTCGGTAAGGATGTGAGGATCAAATCCTCTGGATATCATTGTCCATCACTACGTCCAAGTAGAAAAAAAACTTCTCCAAGCCCAATTATCTTTAGACCATAGTTGATGACATATGACTTCACATCCATCCTAGCTTAAAAAGTCTCTTTTGACAACATGAACTTCTTATCCCTTATTTGCTTTACAACTCTTGTAAACCTTAACCAAGATACCATTCATGTGTCTTTGAGACTTTTAAAGTTTGCAGATGTCATTATGATAATAAGGAATAGGACATTCCTAAGCTTAATTTTTTAACTTTCCACGTGTCTCTAGACCTGCATTAATCTCAAATGGATTAGGAGTACCATGATGTAGGATATATATTCATTTCTAGGAATCTAGATAGATTTTTGAGGTTAAGTCAATCTTGGAAGTTTGGCTTGGTAGGTTTATTGGTTTCCAAAATAATATTGAGTGGAATTATTAGCCATTCTTGAGATTTCACAAATCCTCAAAGTTGAAAAAGAGAATATAAGCATGTGATTGAATTTGATATTAAAAATATGTTCATGGTCTTTCAAGCATGTTTTTCTACAAACTTACCAATGGACCCCTGTGACCGAGTGCCATCCACGAGCAATTAAAGGGTAAGCAACTTTTGCTAATTGCATCTCATGCAACTCTTGATGTATTTTGCCTCACTTTTCTTATAGACCCAATTGACTATGTGCCATCTATATTACTAAGTATTAAGTCCAACCCACCAATCAATCTTTGATTCAAGATGGTCTCACGACATCCCTTATGACCAAGTGCCAATGTGTGAGGGTTCTTAAGTCAGAAGGTGCATCTCATGCTAATGTATGCTCATAGCTTTCCTCCTAAGTGTGACCCCTGCGATCGAGTGTCATAACACAAAATCGATAGTGCTATAATGGCATACACTACTAGTGGAAGACTTGGATTAATTAAAACTCTTTTAATTTGTATCTATTTAGACTTAATACTGAAAATACTTAGACATTTTAAGTAGAGGGTTTTTGCTTGCGAAGATCTCATCATTTTTATTTTCTTATTTAGGTTCTCTATATCCTCATTATGCATCTCATACATCAATAGGATATGGAAAGCATAAATAAGTAAATAGCCTAGCATGCTCCTAGGGTGGGATGACCATGAACCTAACCAAGTGATATACTTAGATCCATAGGTGCATTACTCGTTTGATTTTAAGTGGGTTGATTATACCAAACTATTACATGAGTGTATCCCATACATTCATAGGTCTTCAAGCTACCTTGGATCCTCTTTGCTCCTTGAAACTTTTACAAGAGAAAGAAAACCTCACTTCTAATGATTCTACTCTCATAACTTTTATAATATAAAACAAGAGGCATACAAACCCCATTCAATACAACCCATTTCAATAACTTGAAATAAATAAAATCAATATTAATAGGCTCATGATCATCCACCATTCATTCATCATCCATTCAACATTTAAATGAACAATAAATAAACCAAGAATTGACATTCAATTTCAACAATTAAGTGCTAATCATATTAATAAATAATTGGTCGTGCAAAAACAAGCATAACATTAATGCATCATATTTTTGCCACATTTGGAGACCAACTTTAACAAGTTTTAAAAGCAACCAAAAAGGGTCCAACAAATTTTCAGGCCTTGCACAACATTTATGCAACCAATGTGTGTGTTTCAAAATAAGTTTGGTCACTAAAGAAACCAAATAAAAAACTCAAAACTCATCCCAAACCCAACTAGGGGCTGCTGGCTAAGGCTTGCACATTGTTGGGTTGTAGCTCTTGGCTACTACCCTATTGTGGGCTGCCAAGAGCTAGCAGCACCCCTGTTTTGGGGTTTATGGTTGAGTCAAGCCATTTTCAGCTCAACTTTTGCGCACCAAGAATTTTAGAACAACTTCTAAACATCAAAACACACAACATAGGTGAAAGTTTTAGATTAAAACACCTTTTAATACAGAAGTATCAAGTGCCTAAAGATGCTTGAAAAACAAGTTTAAGCAAGAATCATGTTCTTAAAAAATCTCCAATTATATCCAATCTTATTCGACCCAAAAATGACCAAAGAAAATTAAGGCCATTCACAATATGCTATATCATAATATAACCTTCATCAATGCCAAATCAAAATTTAACATCAGCAAAAATGAATCAAAACATACCCATCACATGATTTAATGATTAAAGCATATAATAGCATGATTTAATCCATCAACCAAAAAGCCACAAGCAAGATCATCCATACACTCCAACCCATCATATTGATCTAGTACATTTTTATTTTGATCAGTTCTTCACAAGAACCAATCACCCAAGCCAAGCAAAATCCAAATACATGCATAAATACCATTTGAAGGTTTGTGTGGTACTAGGATCCAAATATTTTTAAAAAAACTGAATAAACTAGGCCACACAACACCACAAGGATCTATACATGCATATAATTTGGATTTAGAAGAGGAAAATACCTTGGTGAAAGCATAAAATTCGAAGAGCAAGAAAACTCTCTTTAACCATCGAACAGGCTCTTCACCAATGCAGCATAATTACCACCAATTTTCACCTAGATGTACTCCTCCGTTTTGGCCAAAATTTTTATTGGAACTCCTCAACCCTCTGAAGATTCTCCAATCCAAATTGAAGGCCGATCAGAACACAATAGGTATTCCAAGAAGAAGCAAAAATTGGCTGCCGCAAACTAGTCAAGAGCAAAAGCAACCAAAATAGATTGCCTCTAATGTAAAAGTCCACACACCAATTCTATGGCCCATTCTATATACAATGGCTAGAATATCTTTAGAGAATGAGGTGAGGAAGGCTGGGAATATTGAGGTGGAAGGAGGAGGGAGAAGGAAAGAGTCATAGGAGGCTAAAAACTTAGATTCCCACTACACAATGTTGTTGAGAGAAAATCACACAAAATGTACACACCTCACATCCCTCTGGCCAGCCACTCTACCATATCCATATATAGGATTGGTCACACACCTCCCACAAGAAGGTGATGCCAAGTGTCCCTTGCTTAGGTGGCTACTAATTTGTGATTAGTGAATTTAATTGAAACACAAATTTCATCTAATGAAATGTCTTTCAATTAAATTTTAATTCTTATTAAATGAACTCTTCATTTAATAATTCTCCCAAAAATTATCTCTCCAACTTAATTAAATTAAACACTTTAATTTTAATTAATAATCATTTAACTTAACTTTTAAGTCAAAGCGCTTAAGAATTTAAGCTAGTCAAAATTAACTCAACCCTTAAATTAATTTTAACCAATTGATAGTTATGTATCATCAATTAATTAACCTTTAATTAATTGATCTTAATTTAATCTAAATGCATAAGATGAAGATGACCATATAATGAATATCATCCAATCAAGATTGTCTTACAAAGAAATAGTTCACAAGGCAAATCCAATTGGCCTGTGGAGCACTAACAGTTCTAGATATTTATTTGTTCCCTGATGAGGAGAAATTATTGTTACCAATACATCACTATGCACCAATTGTTAACATGTATGGCTTGCAAGGACTGTTGAATGAGAAAGAGAAAGAGATAGTATTACTAAAAGAGTGACTTTTCTATTTTGAGAATAAAAGATTTGCTATTGGAGTTGAGGTTGCGAAAAGGAAGATAATGAGGAAGAGTATGAAGAAGAAAAATAGGATGATAATGAGTAAGAAGAGGAGGAAGAAAATTAGGAAGAGAATGAAAGAAAATAAGCTGGAACAAGAAGTAGAAAAGAAAAGGAAAGAGAGGATAAAAAATAAAAGGAAGAGAGATGAAAAAGAGGAGTAAGAGGAAAGTAATGATAGTGGAATTCACTGCAAAAGTCCTGAATCAGGGAATATTCCACTCTTGGAAGTAACCATAGCTTCTATCATTAAAGGTATAAGAGATCAAGGTGACATGATGAAAAAAGAGAAGAAATGGACTTTGTGCACCTCTTAGCATCACACTATGATGGGCAAGAGTGAAGTAGATTGCTCATAAGGGCCGTGGCAAGAAGAAGAAGGTATGTGTATATAAGTTTTAAATACTACATTTATGAGTATTTATAGTTGATGTAATTGAAATAAATACTAAAATTACATTAGAAAATATGCTACATAGCTAGACTAAAGTGTTGGATATGTATATTACATTTTTTGTAGGAGCAAAGTCTAATTTTTGAAATAATGAGGACTTTTTTAATCAGTTTTAAGGACAAGCAGATTATAGAGGGTGGTTCGAGATATTTGATAGAGAGAGAGAGAGAGAGAGAGAGAGAGAGAGAGAGGGAGGGAGAAATTATTGATTCATATTTGCAATGAGATGAAATGGAGTAATTATACTAAATACAGATTATTCTTTTTATTATAAATATATTATTTAAGGAACATGATAATTTATTATTATAGTGTTACTATTTGGGAAAGACCTAATTTGTAAATTGGAGGATATGTGTTGTGTAATCTGTTAGTCGAGAAAGAGTTGAGGTCAAATTTAATTGATTGCTACATGAAGATCTTGTGCAGCCCTTTATTTAGAGAAAAATGTGATCATGATATTTGTTGTCTGACTCCGTATGTCCAAGTATGTAGTGTTGGCCTTGTATTTTCAACTACAAATAACTTGATTTAACAAGTTCTAATATTAATTGTTGATAGGAGGAAATTCTAAGGGAACTTGAGAGAGCAAATAAGAAGCGTGGCATAAAGCAAGATGAATTTCCAAAATTTATTAATCAACTGAGCATATGCAAGTTCCTAGAAGAGCTAAATTTAGATATGCTAAACAAGTCCCAATTTATTATATCCCTTATTAACAGCCATTATCACTGATTCCTCCTTATGTTGGACACAACTAAGAAAAAGTTCATATAGATGAACTCATCCTTATCTCTCCAAACAAAAGCAACGATAAAAGTGTTTGTAAGTTCCCTTATATTTGTGATACATTAATCCAAGTATTTGAATAAAAATTAATAAATACTTTTGCAAGCTAAGTTTAAGACTACATACCTAAAACACTCATTGGGGTACATTGTGCCCCAAAAAGAAATGCAAATACATTTTAGTCGCCAACAAAATGGAAACCTAAACTGTGGAGTTTATATATGTTTTAAGGCTGAGTCTAATGCAAAAAAACACCAAGGATTTCTGGCAATATGCAAATGGTTGTTCTATAGATGCGAATTGAACACATATTGCTACAAAAATTATGACAGATGAGCAAGGTTTAATGTATTCCAGGGTAGAATGATGATGTTCGGATGGTTAATATCTTGATGAATAGACTTTTTTGAATGTAGATATAGACATGATTGTTTCAATATTTCTGACACTCCTACTAGATAACATTTATAATTTCTGTATTTGGATTATACTAGAATAGATGGTGTTTATAATTTATAGCATAATTTGGAAATTTATTCATAAATAGATACTTGTAAAGATATATATGTTACAGGTTAGTTTAAAATAAGTACATAAATAAGTACATAACTAGGGATAACTCAGTACATGAATACAGTTTTGAAATACATAAACAAGCAAAATAAGTGCATAATCTTAGCAAATTAAGTGCATAAATGCAGTTCTAGAGTACATAAATGCCAATACTAGTTAGTTTTTTTGTAGATTTCCAGTATCATTCATAGCACATTAGGGATCGAGTTTAATTCAACTTAATTCAGCCATTGCATGATCATTAGACCATGGCATATTAATCTTAGGACTCATATAGTTATGATAGGTTTACTTGTTTTCTATAGTGGTGTCGGGAGGATTCATTTGGCTCATGCTTCAATGGTTTTTACTATTATGAATGAGGGTGCAAGTGGTTAATGTGGATGTTTGAGTTGCAAACCATTTCAACACATAATATCATGATAATTTCTTTACCAAACCATGATTTTGTCATGTTAAGGTATTTTATGTCTTGTTCCATGATTCATATTGAGACTCATCTCAGCCTTTGGAAAAGCAAGTACATAAACATGCAAAATAAGTATACAATCTTAGCAAATTAAGTACATAATGGCAATTATGGAATACATAAATGTCAATACTGAATAATTTTTCATGCATTTATTGTATCATTCTCAGCACATTAGGGATTGAGTTCAATTCAGTCTAATTCAGTCATTGCATGATCATAAGACCATGGCATATTAATTTTATGACTTATATAGTTATGATAGGTTCAATAGTTTTCCATGGTGATGTCATGCCTCAAAATTCGAACTGTACAATCTAGTCTCGAGGCAAAAAACTCAATCCCAAATAAATATCTCATCTAACCAAAATCATGTTCTTAAATAATAGAAAATCTAAACATTCATAGTAATCCAATTAACTTTTGCAATAGAAAAATTCAAATGCCCAATACTCTAACTCCAACTAAAACAAAATAGAATCCATAGTAAATAAAATAGAACTAATATGCTTAGGAGAAATATAATAGTCTACTGCAAAAATCCAAACTAGGACTTCATTCTTGATTCTCATCATACTTAGGATCCACCTCCTCACTAGGGCTAGGACCTAAGTCTGCCAAAAGGAAGTTAAAGAAGAAAAAGAGTGTGAATAAAAGAATCAATAAATGGCAAGTGTGTGCAATATAAGTTCATGAATTTAACATGATTTGTATAGGGAAAATATTTGAGAAAAACATAAGTGGAAATCAATAAGTAGTCAAGCAGTAATGAATCAAGAATTTAATAAACAGTTTTCTACACTAACAACTTAAATACGATGATTAGATATCATTTGATGTAGTCAATCAACCTTATGACTCCCACCGTAACAGTTCTTTATTGCTTCAGGCAAGGTGCGACCTTACCAAAATAGTGCTCGAGCCTAAGTCCTCGAAAATCCTACAACCCACCTTAACCACAAACGGTTTATGTTGTGCACTGGGGAGATTGGGCAATGCAGCCTTGGGGTTCAACGATAGGCTCGCTATTGCATGGTGAAATCCCTCGCACACCCAGATCAAGTTGGATCTAACTAACAATAACAGTAACAATAACGGTAATAGAAATTTTGAGTCAAAAAGCTGATCATTGAATCAACTGCTAGTCTAGAAGCATTAAAAATCATAAAGCACATGTTTTCTTGTAACGTGAAACAAAATAAAATAGTTTTTGTGCGCAGTGAAATATAGTTATAGTGCAATACAAACTGAAAACAAGTTACAATCAAATTACTATAGCATATATTCTTCTGAGTTTTGAAACATAACATCATATAATATAAATATATAAGTTTAGGCACTCATTGTACTTATCAGAGGAATCAAAAGTCAAGTCTATCGTATCAAGTCCTTGAGCACCTGCTGACATAATTTAACATTTTAATTTAATTAATACCTAATCCATGGAACCACAATTGCACTATAATATAAACAGTTAACAACATCACTCCTTCCTAAGACTATTAAATCTAAACTCTTCAACAAGGCCAATCCTAAAAGATACTAAAATTAAATGATAGCTATATTAAATTAAATAGCCACATAAGCCTCATTATTTTTGGGTTTAGTCCTAAACGAGTTAAAACTTAGTTACTCACATTTTCCTCAAACTTCATGTAATTGGACATCATACTAAGCCGATCCTTGTACACTGACCATATAAAGAGTACTATAATCCCAACTGACAAGCAAATCAAGAAAAGCATGAGGGGATGAAACTTGTAATAGTGTTAGATTTTGTTTCCTAATGCTTTTAGCATTCTCATAGGATTATTGTTGTTTGGTTTTTTGAATTTTCTTTTTTTAGCAATTTCAGATTCCAAGTCAAAATCACTCCTTGGATAGGCCTAAAAAGACTTGGGGGGCTATTAGTACCACTAGGGCCAAACATGAAATTTATCTTCATAGAGGATTCCCTAAATCCAACCTAAATATTACAGTGATTGGCACCGAAATTCAAGAATGAAAAGTCAATGGCATGTTGAGTTCAAGAAAAGGGATCAAGAAACCAAGAAAAAGTTGAGAGGTTATCCACAAATAGTATCACATGAAAATAATGATTTTCAAGCCAAGATGGGAATTTACCAAAAGAAATAGGGATACTACAATGAAGTTGAATTAAATGAGAGTTTAGAGCAGGCCCAAATGAAAATTATAGGAAAGAATCTTGATTACTTGGCTATATCTTATTTAAAGATAGATGTTCATGAACCAAGCCACTGGAATTTGGAGGTGTAGAATGAGAATATATCAATGGAGGGCAGATGACCACGAGGAAACTCCAATCAATTAAGTAAGCTTTTATTCTCACTTTTTCCTTTCTCCCTTTGCTGTTCCTCTTCTCTTTTTCTCTTTTCTTTTCTCTTCTTCTTGTTTGTCTAAAATCCAAATGTGTGGCTAGGGTTTTAGAGTGTAAGACATATGTCCTTGTATATAACTAAAAAAAGTGATTTAGTTCAATTCAGTCTCTCATTATTATTTTCTAAAGTTAGGATAATCCTATTAAAATTCTAATGCCTTATTATCGATTCCTAAAGTCTCAATGATTCAATTCCTAGTAACAATATAATATTAGTATAAAAAATTATAACTTATTTTCCCAAGAATTGAAATATCTAATATATATACACATATGTATTACATCTTCTAACGATATAATAAGTAAATTAAAATAAACATAGGATAAAATAAAAATTAAATATGAAAGAAATTCTAAGGTATTACATCCGACCTCCTTAAAGGAATCTAGTCCCCAAATTCAAACCTGAGTTAATGAAAACTTTCAGATGATATTTTTGCATTTCCTCCTTACTTTCCCACATTGCTTCCTCTATGTTATGGTTTCTATAGAGGATCTTTACTGCAAGAATTTCTCTAGTACACACAACCTTTGTACTTTTTGATTTAAAATTTGGACTAGTCTCTCTTCGTATGTCTGATCTTTTGAAGTGACAATTCCCCATGCTTAATGATATATAAGGGATCTAGGTGATATTTCTTTAGTTGTAAAATGTGGAAGACCTTATGTATCCTAGTAAGCTTAGGTGCTAAAAGAATTCAATAGGCTACTACTCTAATTCTCTTTACTATCTCAAAAGGGCCAACATATTGAGGGCTCAACTTTTTTCCTTTGCCAATCCTCATAAACCTTTTTCTTAGCAACACTTTTAAGAAGACCATATATCTAACATTAAAAATTCCAAATCTCTTCTCCTATTATCAGCGTAGCTCTTTTGTCAACTTTGTGTAGTTTTCAGTCTTTGCTTGATTAAGTGAACCTTATCAATAGCTTTTTGTATTATCTCCAGCCTAATTGCTCTCCAGTGCCCAAGCATAGTTGGCGCATGATACTCATCCATGTCCCAATGTAGTGGTGATCAACAATTTCTTCCATATGATGCCTCATAAGGTGCCATCTGAATAGTGGATTGGTAGCTATTATTGTAGGCAAACTCAATCAATGGAAGATGTTTAATCCAACCTCCCCCAAAATCTAATATGCTGGCTCAAAGCATGTCTTCTAAAAGCTTAATGGTTTGCTCTGACTAGCCATCTGTTTATGGATGTACGGTCATGCTAAATTGTAGTTTAGTTCCTAAACTCTCCTACACTTGCTTCCAAAGTCTAGAGACAAAATGTAGGGCCTCAATCGAATACTATACTGATGGGTACCCCGTGTACCCAAATAATTTGATCAGTATAAATTCACACTAGTTTCTTGAATATATAAGTAATTGTGATGGGTAGGAAACAAATTAATTTTGTCAGTTGGTCAACTATCAACCAGATACTATTATGACATCCCCTTGTTGTAGGTAATCTTGTGACGAAGTCCATAATGATCATATCATATTTCCACATAGGTATTTCTAGGGGTTGTAGTAGCCCAGCTGGTCTTTGGTAGTCTGCTTTGACTTATTGGTAGGTAAGACATTTTCGAATGTAGTCAGCAATCTCCCATTTCATGTTGATCTACCAATAGTATTTCTTCATATTGTTACCACCAGGAAGGATCGTGTATACTTTGACTTGTGCGCTTTATCTAGAATTTCCCTTTTTAATTCCTCATTTGAAGGTGCACAGATCCATTTCCCATATAATAAAGTCCCATCTCGATCTACTTCCAACTTGGCGTTAAGGGTGTCAAATTGCATTCATCTTAAACCTTTGTAAATTTTTGTCCTCTCCTTGTGCCTCCCTAATCCTTTGATAAATGTTTTGCCTCAGGGTAATATTAGCATACAATACCATCAGCTTTAGTCCTTGACCTAAAATAGCAAGATTAGCTACTTGTGTGTTACAACTAAGTGCATCAACTAATACATTCACCTTTCTTAGTTGATACTAAATTGAATAGTCATAATCCTTTAAGAACTTTATCCAACAATATTACCTCATGTTTAAGTCCTTTTACGTGAAAAGATACATTAGGCTTTTATGGTTGTTGTACACTATAAAGTTTGCCATATACCAATGATGTCTCCACTTCCCTAAGGCCAACACAATTACCGCTTATTCCAAGTCATGAGTGGGTAATTCTACTTATAGGGTTTCAACTTTCTTAAGGCATATGCTATTACTTTATCGTGTTGCATCAGACACATCCCAAGCCTTCTTTAGAAGCATTACTATACACTACAAAATCCTCAGTATCCTCGTGTAGGGCTAATACTGGTGCCAAGGTTAACCTTTTCTTAAGTTCTTGAAAACCAAGCTCACACTTATCAATCCACTTAAATGGAGCCTTTTTTTTAGTCAAACTAGAAAATGGGGCAACTATTTTTGAAAAATCCTAAACAAACCTTCTGTAATAGCCCATCAAACGTAAAAAACTTCTCAACTCAATCACTGTCTTCAATCTTTTCCATTCAAGTACTGTTACAATCTTAAACAGATCAACCATAATTCTATCTCCATAAATGACATGTCCCAAAAAGGCTACTCGGTTAAGCCAAAACTCACACTTACTAAACTTAGCATAAAGTTTATGTTCCTTAAGTTTTTGCAATACTATCCTCAAGTGTTCTTTGTGTTCTTTCTCACTCTTTGAATAGACAAAAATATCATCAATAAAGACAACCAAAAATTGGTCTAAATATGTTCTAAACACACTATGCATCAAATCCATAAATGTTGTAGAGGCATTAGTCACCCAAACAGCATCATAACAAACTCCAAATGATCGTATCGAGTGTTTAGTGTTGTCTTAGATATATCCTTATCTCTAATCTTTAGCTAGTAGTATCCTTGTCTAAGGTTTATTTTAGAATAAACTCTGGATCCTTGTAATTGGTCAAAAAGTTTCTTGATTCTAGGTAAAGGATACTTATTCTTAATCATGATACTGTTCAAGCCTTGATAGTCTATGCACATCCTTAAAGTCCCATCCTTTTTCTTTACAGGAACTACTAGCTTCCCTAAGGAGATGAACTTGGCCAAATGAATCCACTTTCAACTAATTCTAGTAACTGCATCTTAAGTTCTACTGGTGCCATCCTATATGGTGCTTTAGATATTGGATTTGTTTTTGGAAAAACCTCAATAGAAAATTCTAGTTCACGATTAGGGGGTAACAATGTTAACTCTTTAAGGAACATATAAGGAAAATTCGTAACATTGGGACCTCATCAATCTTAACCTTGTCCTTTAGTTTGTTGATCAAGTAAGCTAAGTATCCTATCTCACCCCTTCTTAGTGCTTTTCTAGCCCGAGTTACTAAGATCAAAATCATCCTAGTTAGCTTTCGTTCCCTAAACAACTCTATTATCAATGTTTTGGGCTCACATGAACTAACCACCTTAGAATGACAATCAAGATGAGCATGGTACTTTGACAACCAATTCATCCCCAAAATAACATCATAACCTTCTACAGATGGCAAGATTAAGTCTGTAGGAAAATCTCTACCACCTATATATATCACAAGCTTTACAAAATCTATTCATCAGCATACTAAAACCCATAAGATCTTTCACTTCTAAGCCATATGATAAATCCTCCATATGAAAGTTTATGGAATTCAAAAAATGAATAGAAATAAAGGAGCAAGTTGCACTAGGGTCAAATAAAGCTTTTCCAGAATATTGGGATATGAGAACTATACCTTTTACCACAATAGTTGGAATTGGGACTCCTTCACCCACGAATGCATATACTCTAGCTAAGACTTTTGGTTTGGCATTATTTGAGTTTCCTAGACTGCGTTGATTTCTCTTAGATAAACTTTGATTCCTCAATTGTTATCTCTTTTTTATACAGTCATGGAGGTGGTGTTGATCACTACCACATGCTAAGCAACTGTCTGCCTTCCTCCAACACTAAGATCCATCATGTAATGAGATCAATAGTAGCTGCATATTATGTCCCTTTTCCCAATGTTGACTGATCCAAAGGTTCTAATTAGTTTGCCAGTGGGATTGTTAAACTATTACCATGGTTGTTTCACTCTTTGCCCTTGGGTCCTTCCTCCTTGCGAGTTGATTTCTATTGGATGAAATTTTTTTTCAACTTTATTTATGGCATCCAACTCAGGTAGTCTTGATATTATCTTCAAAGCTTTCTCCATTGCAGTTGTGTAGTTGGGTATATCCATAGGAAGAAGTGTCCTTTAAATGATAGGGCGAAGCGCCTTCAAAAACTTCCTAACTCACCTTAGTTCATCCTTCAGCATGTACAGTAGATACTTGATTAGTCATATATGCTCAGCCTTGTATTAGGCAACTTTAAGGCTTCTCTATTGTAGTTGGTTGAACTAATCTTGCCTTTGTTCACGAACCAACTTCAGAATGCATTTGTTGTCAAATTCCTTGAGAAAGTTTTTCCACATTTTAGTAGTTTGTTGTTGTCTCTATCTCATCTCTACTATGTTCCACCAATGGTTTGCCGAACCCTTAAATAGGAATACAGCTAGATTGACCTTCTGCCATCATTATAGTCTAGTACACTATAAATGTTTCCAATACTTTATATCTAAAGTTCAACTTTTCGATCATCAGGCTCTCTATTGAAATGTTGGGGTCAAAAATGTAAGAATCGTTCAAGTGGCATATTAGGAGGTTGTGGTCCTTCTGGTTGTTGATGGTTCTAAAAGGATTGTGTGAATTGTTGCATCACCGTCACCATGTCTTGAGGTTACTTGTTACTCCCTTGATCAACTCCATGATGCATTAGCTGGGCATCTTCCTCGACAACCTCCACAGCTAAGATCCATTCAAAAGTAAAGTGATTGCAATTATAGTCTATACTTAATAAAATATTTGATAGGGTGTGAAATAAGGTAAAGCAAACATATGAGTCAAATATCATGATGACTCAACATAAAAAATATACATATATCAGTTAATAAATTGATTTGATTGACTTTCAACTTAGTTATTTCTATTATTATTCTTTTCTAATAGTGGCTTACATACTATTCCTTTGAATAAAGCAAAGACTCTAGAAGTTCTTGTGATAAAGGACGAAATAAAAGAAACTTTTTGTAACTCTACTAAGTTTTATATGCAATCACTCTTCATATAAACAAAATATCTAATACTAACTAGAAATTTGTTTTATTCATAGCAACCACTAAATAGAGAAACCTAATCTACTAAAATAATGCTACTAGAAATTTAAAACTAGGGTCTTATTAAACTCTAAATAATAATTTTCTTATTCTAATCGTTATCATTTCCTTCATTCACTTCTTCTAGATCTTTCTTAGGGTCTTTTTCATTTTCCTTATTAGGCACTTCCACAGCTAGTTTTTCTTACTCTAGTTCTTGATAAAATGAGCTAACAAATGTTACATTTCCTCAAGGCCTCGCATGGCTATCCTAAACATATTTTGATCCTGACGACATTGCTCCTATATAACTCATTTTTTTTTTACGATTCAACTCCTATTATTAGACTTGTAGCTGTTGTTCTAATTCTTCCCATCTATCCTTATAGCGAAGGTGTTCTCTTTTATGGTGATCCTTATCATCCTCAAGTCAATGTACAATTAAGTTTGGGTAGTCCTTTCAAAGTGCATTGAATTTCTTTGAAATGGATTATCTACATCTAAGGTTGTACCACTCACTTCCTCTAACCTTAATCACGTGGGCTGGAGCATCTAAATGATGAATTGACTTATGTGGGCTCTTTTGTACCATCTTATCCTTCAAAATCAAAAGAACCTAGATCAATAAAGAAATAAAACAAATAAGAAAATAAGAGAAAAAATACATCAATTCTTAAGGGTTCCAAGCCCAAATTCCACAGTCCGAGGATCCTATCCCCACATAGCCTTAGTTCAAAACCTGGCTTTGATACCACACTATTACATCCCAGAATCTGAACCTTACAATCTAGTCTCGAGGTATGAAACTCAATCTCAAATAAATATTCTCATCTAACCAAAATCATGTTCTTAAATAATAGGAGATCCAAACATTCATAATAATCCAAAGAACTCTTGCAATTCAAAATGCCTAATACTCTAACTCCAACTAAAACAAAATAGAATTCATAATAAATAAAATAGAACTAATAAGCTTAGGAGAAATATAATAGTTTACTGCAAAAATCCAAACTAAGACTTTATTCCTGATTCTCATCATATACAGGATCCACCTCCTCACTAGGGCTAAGAGTTAAATCTGCCAAAAAAAGTTAAAGAAGAAAAAGAGTGTGAATAAAAAAATCAGTGAATGCCAAGTGTGTGCAATGTAAGCTCATGAATTTAACATGATGTGTATAGTGAAAATATTAAAAAAAACACATAAGTGGAAATCAATAAATAGTCAAGCAATAACGAATCAAGAATTTAATAACTAGCTTCCTAGACTAATAACTTAAATGTGATGATCAAATAATATTTGCTGTAGGTAGTCAACCTTATGACTCCCACTACAATAGTTTCTTATCGCTCCAAGAAATGTGCGACCTGGTCAAAACAGTACCAGACCTAGGTCCTCAAAAAATCCTACGACCCACCTCAGTCACAAACGGTTTCTATTGTATACTGGGGGGATTGGCCCATGTAGACTTGGGATTCAGTGGCAAGCCCACTGCTGCCTAATAAAGTCCCTCACACACCTAGACTAAGTTGGATCCAACTAATAGTAATAGTAACAATAGAGGTAATAGAAATTTCAGTCAATCTGTTGATCATTGAATTTAACTACTAGTTTAGAAGTATTAAAAATCATAAGGCACTTGTTTTCTTGTAATGTGAAACAAAGTAAAATAGTTTTTGTGTGCAGTGAAATATAGCTATGATGCAGTATAAACTAAAAATAAGTTACCATCAAATTACTATAGTATATATCCTTTTGGATTTTGAAACATAACATCATATAATATATATATATATAAGTTAGGCACTCACTATACTTATCAGAGGAATCAAAAGTCGATTCTATTATATTGAGTCCTTGACCACCTACTAACACAATTTAACATTTCAACTTAATTAATACCTAATCCATGGAACAACAATTGCACTCTAATATAAATAGTTAAGGACATCACTCTTTCCTAAGAATATTAAATCAAAACTCTTTAACAATGCTAATCCTAAAGATACTAAATTCAAATGATAGCTATATTAAATTAAATAGCCACATAAGTCACATTATTTTCGGGTTTACTCCTAAATGAGTTAAAACTTAGTTACTCACATTTCCCTCAAACTTTCTGTAGTTAGACATCATACTAAGTTGACCCTCGTACACTAACCATATAAAAAGTATTGTAATCCCAATTAGCAGATAAATCAAGAAAAGCATAAGGGGATGAAACTTGTAATAGTGTTGGATTATATTTCCTATTGTTTTTTTTTGGCATTCTCATAGGATTATTGTTGTTTGGTTTTCTAGATTTGTTTTTTCGTTTTAGCAATTCTGGATTCCAAGTCAAAATCACCCCTTGGATGGGCCTGAAAAGACTTGGGGCTATTAATACCACTAGAGCTAAATGTGTAATTTATCTTCTTTGAGGATTCCCTAAATCCAACCTAAATATTACAACGATGGGCATAGAAATTCAAGAATGAAAAGTCAATGGTATGCTGAATTCAAGAGAAAGGGATCAAGAAACCAAGAAAAAGCCGGGATGTCATCCTCAAACAAAATCACATGAAAACAATGATTTTCAAGCCAACCTGGGAAATTGAAGCCAGAGAAGATGGGAATCTACCAAAAGAAATAGGGATACTACAATGAAGTTGAATTAAATGAGAGTTTAAAGCAGGCCTAGATGAAAAATACAGGAATGAGTCTTGATTACCTAAATATATTTTATTTAAAGTTATATGTTCACAATTAAGCCACCAGAATCTGGAGGTATAAATCAAGAATATATCAATGGAGGGTAGACGACCACGAGGAGACTCCGATCAATTGAGGAAGCTTTTCTTCTCACTTTTTCTTTTCTCCCTTTGCGGTTCCTTTTCTCTTTTTCTCTCTTCTTTTCTTTTCTTTTCTTTTCTTCTTTTCTTTCCCCCCTAAAATCTGAATGTGTGGCTAGGGTTTTAGAGTGTAAGATTAATACCCTTGTATATAACTAAAAGAAGTAATTTAGTTCAATTAGGTCTCTCATTATTATCTCCTAATGCTAGGATAATCTTATTATCATTCTAGTGCCTTTATATCAATTCCCAAAGTTTCAATGATTCAATTCCTAGTAACACTATATATTAGTATAAAAAATTATAATTTATTTTTCAAAGAATTGAAATATCTAATATATATACACACACACATGTATTAAATCTTCTAACTGATATAATAAGTAACTAAAAATTAAAAAAATAAAAATAAGCATAGGATAAAATATTATAATTAATTAAATATGAAAGAAATTTTAAGGAATTATAATTGGTGTTGAGAGGATTTACTTGGCTCATGCATCAATAGTTTATATTACTATAAATAAGTGTGCAAGTGGTTGAATGTGGGTGTTTGAGTTCCCAATCATTTCAACACATATTATTATGAGCTTTTTTTTCCACAAACTACAATTTTTTTATGTTAGGATGTCTTACATGTTGTTCCACATATCAAATTCATTTCGATCTTTGGAAAAGTAAGTACATAAGCACCTAAAATAAGTACACAATTTTAGCAAATCTAAGTACATAAACCCAATTCTAAAGTATATAAATGCAAACACTAGGTACTTTTTAGCAGATTTCTTGTATTATTCTCAGCACATTGGGGATCGAGTTCAATTTAGCCTAATTTAACCATTACATGATCATAAGACCATGGCGTATCATTCTTGGCACACTAGGGTTTCTGGTACCACACATGAATGGTTTCACACTACTATGAATGGAAGCGCAAGTGGTTGGATGTGGGTGTTTGTGTTCCAAATCATTTCAACACGTTCTATCATGACCATTTCTTGAACGAACCACAAATCTATCAATTTAAAGTGTCTTATGTATTGTTCCACATATCAAATTGAGTTCATCTTAGCCTTTAGAAAAGCAAGTATATACACATGCAAAATAAGTACACAATCTTATCAAATTAAGTACATAAACACAGTTATTGAGTACATAAATGCCAATATTGGGTATTTTTTTGTGAATTTTGGGTATCATTCTTAGCACATCAGGGATTGAACTTAATTTAGCCTAATCTCACCATTACATGATCATAACACCCTGGCGTATCATTCTTGGCACATTAGGATTTCTAGTACCATGCATGATGACTTCACACTACTGTGAATGAAAGCGTAAGTGGTTAGATATAAGCGTTTGTGTTCCAAAGTATTTCAACATGTACTATCATGAGCATTTTTTCAACAAACCACGATTTTATCACATTAGAGTATGTTATATATTATTCCATGTATCAAATTGAGTCTTATCTCAGCCTTTGTAAAAGCAAGTGCATAAACACATAAAATATACAATCTTAGCAAATTGAGTATATAAACGTAATTTTGAAGTATATAAATGCAAAAAGTGGGCATTTTTTCAAGGATTTTTGATATCATTCTTCGCATATTATGGATCGAGTTTTGTTAGAATAGTGCCTCACAAGCCAATTAGATTGGCATACAAAACTACTCCTTTTGTGATATAATCTTAATTGAATGATATTCTTATTAAATGGTCATCTTCATCTTATGATTTTAATACTTCAATTGCATTTGGTTAAAGCCCCTAAATCATATAAGTATGGAACTTGGTCATGCATATGATGGTGATCATGAAACAAGTCTCTATAGTCATGATTTTAAAATATTCCAAGTCATAGAATTTTATGAAATGGCGCATCTAAGATTCGGATAGACTTGCAGTAATGATGCATGTTTGAAGGGGTTGGATTATTACTCCATTTCATAGGCAATCTATGTGAAACAAGGATGCATGTTAGTGGCATTTGTTAGAGAACAAGTTCACTAAAAACTCGCCTAGAGAATCTATTAGATAGCTACAATGGCAAGTTCTCAAGCTTACAATAGTGCATATAAATAGTCTTTGAATTTGAGGCTCCATAGTAATCTTGTGTTTAAGTCCTTATACTTTGACTTTTCCCCAACCACGTAGCATATCATATGGGGTTGAGATTAGGCATGAGCTAATTAAGCATGAAGGTTTGTGAGATCCAAGATGGGATCCATCTCCTCATTGTTGTAAAGAACAAGTGCATCTCCCATGTATTCTATAATGATCAATTCTAAGAAATCTTTGCACAAGGTAGTATGACAATTTGGAAAAGGTGTTTTCCAAAGTTGAGGTCATAAACAAGAATCGAACATTGAATGTAGAGACACAGTTATTGAGGCTATTAGAAGGCCAACAAATATCTTGCCCTAGGTTTCTTTTGGGTGATAGGAGACATAATGAATGTATTTGCATGGTAGGCATAAGCTATAATAGTTTACCAAGATATAATTTAGCCATCTAATTAGTTGGGTTCCATGGGCTTGTTGCTAGACATCGACAAGGAGATTGAGTACTCTTCAAATTAATAGATTACTTGAAAGATTATTAGTTTAAAGGAGTTTAAACTAATGTGAAAATTTCAATATTCAAAATATCACAATGAGTTGTAAGCCCATATCCAATGAATGGATTAACCTAATGGATTGCACAAAAAAGACTAAGGAAGCTCTTATTTGATAGGAGGAATTTTCTAAGAAGTTAGAAAATTCAAGCTTAAGTGTTTTTGGAGAAAGGAACAATTCACTATTTTAATTGGTTATTTTTGAATTGATTAATTAAGTGTTAAATTAATCAAAATAATTGAAGGAGTTAAATTAGACCAATTAAATTAAGGTGTTAATTTAATTGGAGCCATATGACAATTAACTAGTCAAGTTAACTTAATGGGTTAAGTTAACTTTAATTAACATAAGGAGTTAAGTTTAATTAAATTAAAGAGTTAATTTAATTAAAATGAAAATTTGACATTTGGAGGGAAATTAAATGGAGGAATTCATTTGAATTTAAGTTAATTAGCATTTTATTTCATGGGATGAAATGCAAATGCTAATTAAGTGCAAATGCATATAAAATACAAATGCACATATAAGTTGGCAAGTTGACCAACATGCATAGAGGGTATGATAGAAGCATCTAAGAGCTTCCATCCCCTCTATATAAGTAACATGTGACCAGTCATTTGTAAAAGTTGGCAATACTCACATCTTCCCTCCAACAATGTGATATAATTCATGTGTTGAATAATCAGACAATATTCTCTCTTCCCTCTCTCTTCCAAAACGCCATCCTCCTCACCTTCTTCCTCTCTTGTTCTAGCAAAAGTGAGGTTGAATTAGAGCTTTGCCTAAGGTGTGCAGACTTGATCATTAGAGGTCTTACACTTGGAAGACTTAGAATTGCTTTGTGGATCATCCATTGCACTAGTTGTTGGTAGCTTCGTTAGGTGATCTTTTGGAGGCAAATTCTAGTGATTTTTGGTCATTTGTGGTGCTTGGATCTACCATTTTCTTTTTTTTTTTGGGATCATTGAAAGGGGAGCTTTTGGTTCCAACCATTGGAGCTTGTGGATCTTCCAATAGAAGAGTCTTTAGAGTGATCTTCTCTAACCCTTTGTTTCTATTTGCAAAGGTAAATTTGCTGCCTTAGAATCTTTATTTAGAGCATGATTTTGATCCTTGGAATGAGATGATTGGTTTTAATTTTTCCTAGTTTGGTTTTATATTTGGATCCCAATCTATCTCTATCTTTCAAGTTCAATTTGGCTTAATTTGACTATTACATGATCATAAGACATGACTTATCATTCTTGGCACATTAGGGTTCTTGGTACCATGCATGGTTTCACACTACTATGATTGGGAGTGCTAGCAGCTGGATATGGGTGGTTGTGTTCCAAATCATTTCAAAATGTGCTATCTTGATCATTTCTTCAACAAACCACAATTTTGTTGCGTAGAGTGTCTTGTGTTGTTTCACACCTCGAATCAAGTCTCATCTTGGCCTTTAAAAAAGCAATGCAAAATAGGTTCACATCTTATCAAATTAAGTACATAAACACAGTTATGGAGTACTTTAATGCCACTTCTAGGTACTTTTCCATGAATTTTCAATATCATTCTTAGCGCATTAGGGATTTTTGGTTCCATGCATGAATGGTTTCACACTGCTATGAATAAGAGTGCAAGTGGTTGGATGTGGGTGTTTGTATTCTAAACCATTTCAACACTTGTATATCTAAACCACTTCATGAAGAAAATATGATTTTATGATTTATGTATGGTCTTATATGTAGTTTTACTAGTAATTTGAGGCCAATTAGGCATGCAACATTTAAATATAGAATCACTTTGATGAAGTATTAAATGCTAAAGATGAGGCATTGTTATTCTAAAATCAAGTATTATACTACAAAATTGAAGTATTGTTTTTTTGAAATCAAGTATTAGCTTACTAACATGAGGTATTATCTTTATGATAAAACAAAAAGTAAATCTAGACAATAACTCCAATGTAAACTTCCCCAATAGCCAAAAGGATACTTGTTCATATTTTACAAAGTATACATTCTCCAATTAAAATACAATATAATACAAATACTCAACTTAATATGTCCTCCAGACAATGATGAATTTAGCAGCTATCATAAGCACATGTACACGATATATTTCTAATCCATCTTTCTTTTAAATCTTTGTCTTCTTTGCATCCTCTTTTTCCTAATTTTGGAGAAATAAAATCAATCAAGATATTATTTAATAAATAATAACAAATGGAAGTTTTACTTAATAGAAGCACAAGCTTGCTTCCAAAGCATTGTATTATTTTGCAAGATGTTTAATCGTCTTGTTCTATAACACGCACAATTTATGTAAATCCAACTATATAAATTTACAAAATACAATTTATTATTATTAATCATCTCAAAACTTCTGCAGCTACTGATGTGTAGATTGAGCAGAAGTATTGAAGTATTAGAGTCGAAATACTAAATTTCACTAATCTGGTATTAATTAGTGAACTACAAAGTATGATAATATATAAATAAAGCATCTTATTAAAGAGGAAGAGCACATAATAATTAGGTATTAATTGAAAATCATTGAAAGTGAAACGAAGAATTAATGCAATACTAATATGATAATATGAAGGAACTTACCAATACATATAACAGATTTTCAAACGACCATTATATCGACAATGCCTATTTTAAGCAAAATATGTTCTAGAATCATATTCAAAATGCCATTATCAGCTTCTAAAATGATATACATCTTTTGATATGGAGTGAAATATTGCAATTTATTGAACTCAGAACTAATTCCAAAGTCATTTTTTTCGCAATATGAAATAGTAACTCTATCAAACTCATATCTTTATAAATTAACAAAATATAGAGTTCCCCATTGTAGACACAACTTCCTAATAGTTAAGTTATAGCATCTTGGCTGCTCAACGACATTTTTATTAAGCTCAAATTCACAAAATCTTACCTTCTTTCACCTACTATTTCGGGAATAATAAACTCCAACTCAAAATTAAGTGGCAATAAATGGGCTAAGGATCTTCTCACTAAATCAATTTGAGAATGACACAAAAAAAAAAAAAGATCTTACCTCCTATTCACAACGAAAAGCCACGGGAGAGAAGAAAGAATGAAGAGAGACAAGGAATGATGTCAAATAAACAAAAAGAAAAAGAAGAGCAAATAAGGTTTTTGAGAGCTGTTTTGATCAAAATAAGCACATAAGTAATTAACTCAAAACACAACATTTAATTGTGGAGTTAAAACTAAATAAATAATAAATGGAAGCTCACTCCTAATGTAAAAATGGGTTTGAATATTTTTAAATAAATTCTCTTCAAAAATTGGGCTAGGTCGAACAAATCAATTTTTGTTAAGATTTGAATTCGTTGGGCACAAAAGAATCAAGTTGTGATTGCTTGCTTTGGTTTCTCATTCCTCATTTCTCATTTCTTAGAGGAAATAGTGAGATTTTGAAAAAAAATTTATGAGGGATTGATTGTTTGTAAGGTAAAAGTGTAATGATTACAATTGATGTAATAGGTGAAAGTATAATTATTATAGTTGATAGAGTAGGTAAAAGTTATGAGATAGTGATTGGTCGTAAAATAGTATTTAATTGTGAGGTTTTTTTAAGAAAAACTTGTAAGATGGTAATTGATTGTGAGTTATGAGTTAAAATATTTTGTACGTTATATAATATCTATATATAGGTTTTTATTAGAATAAAATAAAATAAATAAAATATTCTTTAGAATATCTTATAATACTCATACTAAAATATAATAATGAATTTATGCAATGATTTAATTAATTGAAATTTTAGAAATTTTAAGTTTATACTAAAATAAATATGTATAAACTTACATATGCAGAAAATAATATTTTGAAATATTAAAATATACATGTAAATAATTATATTACTAAAAAATAATTTTATTTAAATAAAAAATTTGACATGTAAATATAAATACATATTGTGAAGTAATTTTATTTAAATAATGCAATATAATTGTGCATATAATTATATATTATGAAAATAATTATATTATAAATAATTGTGTTTAAATAATAAAACATTATGTGCAAATATAATTATGTATTAGGAAAATAATTTTATGTAAATATTAAAATATACATGTAAATAATTATAAATATGATGTGTATATATAATTATATATTGTGAAAATAATATTATGAAATATTAAAATATACGTGTGAATAATTTTATTATCAAAATAATTATATTTAAATATAAAAATATTAAGTGTAAATATAATTATTCATTACAAAAATAATTTTATTTAAAAACTTAAAATATTACATATGGATATGTACACACAATGAAAATAATGTTAAATAAATATTAAAATATTATGGATAAATAGAATTATATACTATAAATTAATTATGTAGAATTAAACCTTATATATAGGTGGATGAAAGAGCAAGAGAAAATTTTCAAAAGTTTGCTTGGGAAGAAGAATTCACTTTTTGAGAAAAAAGAAAAAAAATTTCTAAGAGAAATTTCAAATATAAAATAAAAAGGAAAGGAATATTTTTTGATAAATGAAAATTTATCCCACAAACAAACAATACTCCCCCATTTTTTTAACTCAAAAAAATAAAATTTAAAAAAATTTCCCATGATCAACCACAACCTCAACTCAATTACTCTCTTCTCTTTTCATTTCCGTTGCCCAACACAAACCTGCTAAATGTCATACCAGCAGCAAGCTACCGATTCTCCATGTGCCAAAGTAAGGTGGATCTGTGGACAAATCAAATCAGATTTATTTCTTTAGATTTGAATTCTTTGGGCAACAAAAGAATCAGTTAACTCTCTTGTCTTTTGATTTTTGCTCTTCCCAACACAGAACCTCCCAAATGTCTATCGCAACCGCAAACTGCCAACTTTTCGCCCTCTCTTTTTCCAACGGTGCCACCTCTTGTCACTCGTTATCCTCCCACTGCCTTCTCTGCAAAATCCTCCGAAGGATCTCAGTCAAAATCCGGTTAAAGAAAAACCAAAAAAATTGAAGTGAATGACGTAGGCCTGCCATTGAGGTATGCTGAAACTCTAGCACTCAATGGGTTTAGTTTGGTTCAATCTGTATTTCTTTGAATGAGATGTACTGTTTGTTGAGAGTGGCTAATACTTAAGTGGGTTACTCAGGCAACAAGAATGTTTGGAACAAATTGTTTGATAAAATGTACTTCAACGTGGTAAAACTTTCCTTTAGATTCTTCCTTGACTTGTCTTTACTCAACTAGTGTTTGCCATCTCCAGTGTGTATGAGCTAAAGTTACTGTCCGTTTGATCTTAATTAGTCATATTTTCACATTTTTTCTTTTGGCTTATGAGATGGAGGTTTAAAGGTAGAACCATGATCTTTTGACAATGTTTATACTGTAATTTTAGAGTAAATCAACTAATCAAAGGGACTACTTCACCTAATGCATATGGTGGTGTTGGGCCCCCAGGGGCCTTACATATATGGGAATTGGACTTTGACATACTCAACTTTCCTCAAATTAGCTATTTGGCTGTAGGAATCTGTACTTGAAAATGTTATTTTCTCTCATGATATATCACATCTATCCTAATTCAATACTAAAGGTTTTTGTGGATAGTTGATATCCTTTTTATGTTGCAGAATAATAGCATTTTAGTTGGGTGCATGGTCTTAACTAGTATAGAACATTGGAAAGGAGACACATATAGCTAGTATATGTTACTCATATGTTGTTGAGCAGCACAATGTTCTAAAAGAGGATAAAAGAAAGCAAAGGTTTGCCATAATGTTTCACAAGTAAAAGCTCTTGTATTTTTGTGCCAAAAACATATAAAATTCCTATGTGACCTCTTTTTGCTATAATATTATTCACCATAAGTTGTTTTATCTAGATATCAATATGTTGTCTCCTTGAAATAATTTCAAAGTGCATTATTTTGTAAGTGCCACATACAGCCACAATCATGTATTAAAAAAGAATCACATATGGTGATTATATATCCTTACATGAAGTGAGCTTAGCTATTTAAACATCTATATTGATGTTGAAAGAGGCTCTTCTATGGTGGATTTGGTCTAAGTAGATGATTTTAGTATGTAGCTAAGCAGGAAATTGATTTAAGTAAAATCTACACGTTCAGCGATTTTGAGATGTATTTCGGGTCTTTTGGTTGGAATTCTAGGGACAAAGCTAGCTATAATCTTGCATTTTGTATGCCCTGATGGATGCTGGGTGATGGATGTATGAGCATATGGGAAACAAACTTTCTTATTCCTTTCCAATATTTTTGATTAAGTGAAACTTAGATGATAGAAGATGGGGAATGCTGTTTGATATGAGATAGCCCAATAGGCCCAACATTTAATGAGACGGCCACAAGGCCCAAAGGTGGAATCTGTTTGGTCAACTGGTATCGACCTCACTTGGGAGTATCTACGGTCGACCCGTATCGACCTGAAGTCTGCTTCGATAGTTCAAGTATTGAGTCTGGTCGATATTGATCAACCTCCGACATTCACTCAAATCCCCATCGGGCATGTTGATTTGACGGATCGAGCCCACTCTAATGACACGTGGCAGCCAATGCAACCATTGCCAACACTCTGACAACTCTGATAGCCCTGCCAACAGCTTTGGCAAAAACGTGCCTCTGTTGGAACGGTTTACCCAAGAAAGTAGGAGATTTAGTCACCTGGCACAGTATTGGGATCTGGACATGGACTGACTCCCAACCCCCCAGCATGGGAAAAAGTTAGTGCACCTGATAGGGGTACTTTGGTAAAATCATGCCCGCAGAAAGCTATAAATATTCTAGGCCCAACCACACTCAAGGTAATGCCATTGACACTACACACCTTACATTCTCTATATTCTGCTCAATTACCCACTCGACTAGAACTAACTTAAGCACCGGAGTGCCTTAGCTAGGGGCATCTCGATTAGTTTCACGTGTGTTGTGGTTGCAGATCTCAAGCCCAAAACTATATTCAACCCCCATTTCCTCTACACGCAGCATTTTGCAGCATCATTTGGCACCATCTGTGGAAAAAAATATTGATCACAAAATAGATTGCCCAATGGTCATGTTCGTGGAGATCACAAACTTTGAGGTGCGCAAGGTTCTGGTCAATAGCAGCAGCTTAGCGAATGTCATATTCTTATCTACTTTGAAAAGAATGAACTTGGGCAAGTTAAAAATTCAGCCTGTGCACACACTGTTGGTCGGGTTCGGAGGGTTGGAGATCATACCGAAGGAATCGATCAACTTGACCACATCTTTTGGGGAGGCTCCTCGAAGGAGAACATTAATGCTGAATTACCTTGTGGTCGATGCCCTATTCGCCTATAATGTAATCATTGGCCGACTCGCCCTCAATGACTTTCGTGCCATCTTTATCTACATATCATTTGAAAGTAAAATTTCCAACTCCAGCAGGTACGGGCAAACTTTTGCGCAATCTGAAGAAGGCATGGAGATGCTACAATATTTCGATCGAGCCATCCGGGCAGAAGACTCGACCACAGCTGAAGACTTCGGGGGATGCCTCTGTAGCAGAACCCAAAGAGTCCCAACCTAGCAAAAAAAGAAAACTGGAGGACACTAGGGTGGAGCTTATCGGGGAATTCATGACAATTGAGCTCGAAGAGGGCAACCCCAAAAAGATAACCCATATTAGGACGGACTTAGAGCCCCACTTGGAATGTCTCATGGTCTACTTCTTGAGGAGAAATGTCGACATCTTTGTGTAGAAGGCATCCGACCTGCAGGGGATCGACCCTAATATTATTGTACACCACCTCAACACTGACCCTTCATACAAATCGGTCAGGCAGAAGACAAGGATGTTCAATGCCGAGAGGACACAGATCATCGAGGAGGAGGTTAGAAAACTCTTAGATGTAGGTTATATTGTAAAAATTCTGTACCCTTCTTGGTTTTGTAATGTTGTTTAGTCCCAAAAATTGAGGGACAGTGGAGGATGAGTAATGACTTTACTGATTTGAATAAAACTTGCCCCAAAGATCCTTACCCCCTGTCTCGAATAGATTTACTAGTTGATTCTACTACTGGATGTGAATTATTGATTATGATGGATGCATTCCAAGGCTATTATCAAATATTCATGGCACTCGAAGATAGGGATAAAACATCTTTTGTTGTTCCTAATGGTGTCTATTGCTTTCTTTGTCATGCCGTTTGGTTTGAAGAATGCCGGGGCAACTTATCAGCGACTAGTAAACTTTATGTTCAAAGACGAGATCGGAAAATCAATGGAAACTAATTCAATTCAAAGCAAATTTACAAGTAGTATTTATTATATGGGAGCAGCAATAAAAAATCTAACAAAGAAAGAAAAGCACATATGAGAAAGAAAGTGTACCATGTGATTTTTATGCAAACTAAGTAACAAGAATGCAATATGTTACTTATTGAATGTGAACACATATGCAAATTAGGCTGAAACAAAGAAAGAAAACACAAAGAGTGAATAAAAATGACAAAATAGAAAGTATGCAAAGGATTCGGTCAGTCCCAATGGAGGGCCGATTATGACTCAATTCTAACCCAATTGATGTGCAATCAACTCCAAATAGCAATTAAAAATATCCAATTTAACTTATGCAATGAAAATTTGGAATTTGAAATCCTAGGTCAAAACCCCCCAAATTGAATCACTCAAAAACCCCAACTTTAATATCTCAAAATTAGAGCCATCTGGGGTGGATAGTATTCTCCAAACTAAATTTTCTGTGTTCAATTGGCGTTCTCCTAGACAAGAATATGAAATAATATTGCAAAAGAATAACAAAACAACAGTCAATTTATGATTACATTTATTTTTTATTTTTATTTTTTTTGGCTAGAAACAAAAGCATGATAAATAGGAATTTTTCTCAAGTTGGCTCTAGATACCAACTAAAGCAGAACCTCAAGGGTATAATGATCCTAAAACCCCAAACATATAATTTGATATTGAATAAAACCCTAGAATAAAAGCCTATGCTATCGAACCCCTAAGATACTTGATCTTACGAATACAAATAATTGGGAATAAGAATCAGAAATTGAATAAACACTAGAAGGAATTAATACCTTGAAAGAACTTATTCAATTTCTTGATGCAACATTTCTTGAGAGAAAAATGCAGAAAATAATCAATATGCACCAAAATCTGCCATACACATTTTAAAGACAATATTTATACTCTCCTTGCAAGCCCTAATTAAAATGAGGTATAAACTAAGCTTACGGATAATAATCCAAACCCAATTCCAACTAGGAATAAGGGATTGATTTGGTCACAACTTCTTCTTTTCCCCATGTGTCCCACACGTTTGGGAATTCGTTTGGCCTTCTCGGGCCTTGTCAGGCCATATACACTAAGCACATGGTGATGGGTTGTCCAACTTCATTCTTTTGGCTTCTTGACATGCTCTTATCTTCCTTAGCCTATTCTTGATGCATCTCTTCAACAAATGACTTAGCCAAATTTGCAAAGCCATCTTTCAACCTCTTTGCTTTTGCTCTTGTGATAAGTCCCATTGGTAAGTTGCAATCTCCATTTTGCCCTCCAATGCCAAAATAACCATCTTGTTCTCCAGTGCCTTCCAGTGCTCATCTCTCTCTCTCTGCCCACTATATCATGTTATGTTTCCTGTCCCTATAGAGTTTGGATGTTTGTTGTCTACTACATTTTCTGCTCACGGTTGAAATTTGATTATGAATGTGTAACCAAAGAAGACATGAAGAAGGGCGTTTGAAGAGCAATATGGTGGAGAAGAAGAGGTAGTTTTTTCCTTTTCACTAGTGAATTGCATTGTTATTTCTTATGCTTGTTGGCTTGCATTTTAGTCATGTCCTCACAATTTTCTATCAAGTGCCATAGCTACCACAAACAAACCACTCAAATTTAAAAAATATTGAATGCTTACATGGTTGTTTATATATGTGAGGAAAGAAAAGATAAGTAATTTTTCTTGCAGCCAAGACGTGGGGGAAAGACGTTGCCAAACTTTTAGCCCCTTTTGTATAAAAAAAGTCAATACCAAAATATTGAAGCACTTGTTTCCATTTCTCTTGTGCCCGCCCTCGCCCCCAATTGCTCATAGTAGGGATGGGTGGGGGGTGCCTCAATCTATTACCAGCACCACCTAATTTTAGCATAGTTTTCATAAATGTTGCAGATTACTTTCTAAGAAGGGATGATACAATTCATCTTGGCTATCATAATAGTTTTACCCTAATGTTTTGCTTAAATGTTGTGTACTAGAACCATGTAACACTTGGAGCCAAGTTCATCTAAAACATTTACCCTAGTTTATGTCTTGTTGTTGCAGAAGTTTAAGCTGATGACTACAAATGAATTATCATTGGGTGATCTTCAGATCTAACTACTTTATCGACTGAGAGGACATCAACATAGCTTTTCAATTTCATTGGAGCATGGGATTTTGCTAATTTTGGCATGTTCATATGACAGTGGGGAGTTGTTATTTTGCCTATTTCAAATGAGCTCATTGGAGGCCTCTCAACCTAAGTGAATACTATTGGCATACTTTGCATTTTTATCTAATTTTCTTTTGTTTTATAGTAAATGCCCCCACGCTCACATGTGATATACAAATCAGCAAAGTCGACATCAGTTGCATACATATCTTTAAAATGCTCAAATCCTAACAACTTAGGTGTAAGTGTAGTGTTTAAAGCATGTCTCCTTGACAATGCATCAGCAACATTGTTTTCCTTTCCCTGCTTATATAGCAAATCACATATGGAAAAGCCTCAATAAATTCTAAACACTTAGAATGCCTTTTATTCAATTTCCCTTGGCCCTTTAAATGCTTCAAAGATTTATGATCAGCATGTATAACAAATTCTTTACGAAGCTAGTAATGTTGCCTAACATACAATGCATGAACTAAGGTATATAATTCCTTATCATAAGTGGAATATCTAAACTAAGCACCACTCAACTTCTCACTAAAGTATGCAATGAGTCATTTTTCTTGCTTTTAAAATAGCACCAATCCCTATCCCGGATGCATCACACTCTCAATCTTAAAAGTCTTATTAAAATAAGGTAAAACAAGAATAGGAGCATCACACAATTTACCTTTCAATGATGTATTGAATGCATGTTCTTGTTCCTTTCCCCATCTAAACACAACTTCTTTCTTAATAATCTCAGTTGATGGAGCAGCTATAGTAGAGAAATCACGCACAAACCACCTACAAAAGCTAGCTAATCCATGAAAACTCCTAACTTCTCTAATTGTCTTCGGAGTTAGCCATTCTTGTATAGTCTTCACCTTCTCCTCATCCACCTCAATGACATGTGACTTACAACAAACCCAAGAAACACAAGTCTATCAATGTGAAACGTATAGTTCTTAAGGTTTGCGTACAACTTCTTCTTTCTAAGAACAGTAAAAAAAGCCATAACTTTCATTATTTGATCATCTAAGCATATGTTGTATATCAAGATATCATCAAAATAAATAGCAACAGATTAACCCTGAAAATCACGCAATACATGGTTCGTTAACCTCATGAAAGTAAGTGGCATTAGTCAAGCCAAATGGCATAACCAACCACTCTTATAAGCTATATTTTGTTTTAAATGTAGTTTTCCGCTCATCTACAGGTCTCATCCTAATTGATGATGACCGCTTTTCAAATCAATCTTAGTGCAAATGCATGTACCATGTAATTTTATTGACTGCTCTACTATCCACACACATCCACCAAGTTTCATCCCTCTTTGGAACCAAGAGCACAAGTATAGCACACAAACTCAGGCTCGTCCTCACATGTGTCCCTTTGCTAGCAACTCCACCACTTGTCTTTGAAGCTCCTTTGTCTCCTCAGGATTACATCTATATGCCAGTCGGTTAGGAATTTAAGATCCAGATACAAAGTCAATTTGATGCTCAATTCCTCTCAGTGGTGGTAAACATATATGTATCTCAATATGGAATACATCATTAGATTCCTACTCTAAAGGAATAAAAACACTAGGCGAATTGGGGTTAAGGTCTGTTTCAAATAATAAGACCACCCTATCGGTAATCACTATCAAAGATCTCTTGCCTAGAAAAAAAACATTCAGAAAATATCTCCCTTTTGTGCAGAAACATTGCTTTTTCACAACTTTTTCACTCTTCACTAACTCTTTCTTTTCACTCACTAACGTTTTCTCTCCTGCACATCCCTCTTTCTTATTTGCACTTGTGCGGTCTTTCACCATTGGGCCTTCATCTTTATTCTTTTCTCTTATTAACTTTTTTAACCTCACTACCCAAACTCCCACAAGAAGATTGTTGAAGTTTAATCTGGTCAAGGTAAACATCCTTGGGTGATAGAGGTGCAAGAGTGACTTTTTGTCCAAAATTTCTCAAAGGAATATCTATTCATGTACCTATCATGCGTTACATGCCTATCAAATTGCCAATGCATACGCAACAACAAATGGCCAGCTTGCATGGGTACTACATCACAAACTACCTCATCACTATATCTCCTAATAGTAAACGCTACCACAACATGCCTAGTAACTTTCACCTCTCCACTATCATTCAACCATTGCAGCCTATTTGGATTAGGGTGTTTATCACACTTCAGCCCCAATTTCTCAACTAAGGTGGTACTAGCCACATTTGCACAACTTCCCCCATCAAATTATTAAGCTACACACCTTACCACCTATCAAGCATATGCCTAACAATGAGAGATTCACCTTGAACAGCATATTCAACATTATCTTCATCACTAGGAACCCTTTGAAGATGGCATATCATTATCACTATCATCAGACTTATTATCATCATCAGACTCAAATTCAATTTCACAATCCAAAAGAATCATAGCTTTTTTTATTTGGGCATTCAGATGCAAAACGACTCAAACCTTGTCATATAAAGCACATATGTCTGGAAGTAGTAGTGGAAAAAGAAGAATTAGAAGTACCCTTTTGTGGAATGGACTTCTTATCCTTGTTCCTTGATGTATCCAGTCTTTTCTCCTTGGAACCCAAGCCCCTATATCTCTTCTTTTCATCATATTTTTGCCACTTTGAACCCCATTTTGAGTTGAAATTTGAATATGCCTTAGCTACCACCCCTCTTTGCTTTTGTTGTTTCCCTACCTTCACACCCATACTTACCAAATTCTCCATCTCCACATAATGTTGTACATCCACAACATCAGCAATTTCTATATTCAAACCACTTATAAATCTAGCCATTGCCACATCTGTATCCTCCTCTATCTCCATATGGTAGTCTTTAACTAACTTAGACCCTTGAGTGAGTCTTTGTAGTTTGTGGTGTATCTCCCTGTAATAGTAAGTTGTAACAAATCTCTTCTTCAAAATGGCCTTCGTATCTACCCAAGTCTCAATAGGTCTCTCACCATCTCCTCTTCCTAAACTGCACTAATTTATCCCACCAAGCTAATGCATCGTCAATGATTTAACTGTTGCTAGTCTCATTTTCTTCTCTTCAAAGTAGTTATGGCAATCAATGAACAACTCCACCTTTCTCACCCACTCCAATTATGCTTTAGCATCATTTCTACCATTAAATGGTGGAATTTTCATCTTGATGGTATTTAAATTGTTGTCCCTCCTAGTTTTGAATCTAGCTTCAACCCCTCTATTCTTAGTCGAACTACTCTCATCAAACTCATCCTCAAACATCTCTTGATTAAACCCATAAGGGGGCCTACTTCATCTATCATTGCCGAAAATATTCAGTGCCACCTCCTTTCTGCACTCATCCATCGCATCAAGGCTGCTATTCAACTTCTGAAATTGACTAATAAATGCCATTACATCACTTTTATATCTGGTGTCATATTAGCTTCCTCATTAGAGGGTTCCCTATCCTCCCTACTTGGTAGAATAGTACTCATTTTAAAGAGTTACAAGAAATGCTAGCAAAACAACCTCACAAAAATGTTCCCTCATGTGTTTCACTCAAGTAGATGTGAACTCTCATGTTTGCACTCAATCCTGGCTTTTACCCTCTTTTATATGTTCAACTTTTTTTGTCTTTTAGCTCTCTTGACCACTATGAACGTTGCACTTCAGAAATCAAAATAATTCAATTCAAAACAAATTCACAAGTAGAATTTATATGGGAGTTGCAATGAAAACCCTAACAAAGAAAGAGAAGCACAAAGCCTATAGGCAAAGTAAACGTGACCAGCAAGGAAAATATAGTGATGACACACGAGAAAGAATATGTATTACGTAATTTTTATGCAACTAAGTAACAAGAGTACAATATGGTACTTATCTAATGTGAACATATGCAAATTAGGCTAAAATAAATAAAGAAAACACAAAGGATGAATAAAATGACAAGATGCAAAAAATTGTAAAAAAAAAACACAAATCCCATAGTCAATTCACTATCAATTTTTTTTTCATTTTTTCAGGAATTTTCTTTTCTTTTCTTTTTTTGGGTGCTGGAAACAAACACAGGATAAATTAGTGGGAACTTGTTGAATCCAGGGTTTGTCTGTGGTAGCTATGGCACCTAATAGAAAATTGTGAGAACATGACTAAATGCAATTCACTAGTGAAAAGGAAAAAACTACCTCTTCTTCACCACCATATTGCTCTTTA
>JACGDI010005602.1:339470-349659 GCA_014898725.1 Jacaranda copaia
AGGATTTTTTTTTCCCTTTCATTTTCTAGTGTCTATCGACATCATAAGAATATTAAAATTACAAAGTATTTTATGTTAAAAAAAATAACATACTTTTTGAAGTTTTACTTACCCACTCTCTTTAATTTTTGTTTCTTTTGTGTTAATCATGTCTTTTTTGACTTCGTAAAATGGCACTATTTTCAACTTTCTATTAATTCAATTAAGCAGCACATAAGTTAATAAAAATATATCATCAAGCAAACAAGTAAAAAAGGTATTTTATTATACACATAAAAGCTTGGTTGAGTCTTTTGAAATTTTTATAACCTCTCAATAGAAAGAATTATAGCCTATATATATATATATATGTAAACTCTTTCGTTGCATTTGGCCTAAGAAAAACTTGGAAGTTTAGTAGTCAAAGTAGTGATTTGTCTACACTTTGCAGAACAATTTTCATGCTCACTTGGATATCCAAAGACAACCATTAGAAGTTGTCTAAAATTAAAATCATCCATTCTATATGTTTGTGGAAATAAAGAAAACCGAAATTGCCAAAATAGTAGTTTTGATATTGCTAAAGTTCAAAATTTCAAGCTTTATTTTGTTTTTTTATATTTTTACTCCTGAAAATTTTAAATTTTATTTATTTAATTTGGGTTAGGTCAAATTGGTTTAGGTGGGTAAGGGTTATTGTGTGACCCCAAATCAAATTTCGTGTTGTTTGTGCAACTTGAAATTCAACCTAATGCATTCCATTTTCTTTGGGTTATTTGTGTTGACCTTGTTAGACCCGAATGGGTTGACCCAAATCCAATTTTTTCATGCGGAACTCATATTGTGTTGAAAATTGCCACCCCTACTTCTTATTAAGATTACCAATTCTTCTAAGCTAAGTTAGTTGGCGAATCCACTACCTTAAGAAAACCTTGAGCACACCTTTGACATAAATTTAGTAAAACCTTAAGGACTTGCATTTCTTACATAATATTCCCTAGCTATGTCCAACTAACTATAACCTTGATCTTAGCAAAATTACTCTATTGTTCTCTCATGGTGTTACACACCGTTGACTATATCTCTTCCTCAATTGATACTCAAATGATTAAGTCAGCACATTATTTGCATTCCTAGTAAAGCTCTTCCCCTGATTCTGAGTATATCAGGTGTTCTTATTAACATCAATACATTATTGTCTATCTCATAATTCTATTACTTGCATACTATTTGTTGTTTTTTGATGCTATTCACCAGAAAACTTGCATATCTTTCCATTTCTTGGCTTCTAAAACTAAATATGGATCAAACTAGAATATTAAAATGGACAAGCATATTACAAAAGGTATAAGGAAGGATGTAGTTGTATGTCAAAATGTAATCCTTGAAATGTAAAGCAAGGGAGAAATTCATCAAGATCTTTAGGAATATTATGCAAACCAATGAAGAGGACTAGAAAAAGAATGCTTGTACTTGGCCATAACAAGCATGGAAGCTTTCTAAATAGAACTTGTATTTGGTTCTGTTTTGCCACATTAAGAAAAGTCGAAAATCTCCTTTTCTATGTTCCAGTATGCTATTTGATTTTAGTGCAGGAGGGGGGGATACATGGAATTAGAATGGGAAGAGTTCAATTAAGGATTGTGTCAAGTCATAAAAAGCTCAATATCATGATTCAATGGGAGGAAAAAGATGGCCAAACTTTTAGCCCCTTTTGTATAAAAATAGTCATTACCAAAATATTGAGGCACTTGTTTCCGTTCCTCCTGTGCCTACTTCCCACCCTCAATTGCTCCTAGTAGGTATGGGTGAGAGGTGCCTCAATCTATTACTAGCTCCTAATTTTATAATAGTTTTCATAAATGTTGCAGATCACTTTCTAAGAGAGGAAGATCCAATTCATCTTGGCTATCATAATAATTTTACTCTAATGTTTTTCTTATATGTTGTGTACTAGAACCATGTAACCCTTGGAGCCAAGTTCATCTAAAAAATTTACCCTAGTTTATGTCTTGTTGTTGTAGAAGTTTAAGCTGATGATTACAAATGAAATATCATTGGATGATTTTCAAATCTAACTACCTTATCGGTTGAGAGGACATCAACATGGCTTTTTAGTTTCATTCGAGCATGGGATTTCACTAATTTTGGCATGTTCATATGAGAGCAGGGAGTTGTTATTTTGCTTACTTCTAATGAGCTTATTGGAGGCCTCAATCTATGTGAATACTATTGGCATACTTTACATTTTTATCTCATTTTCTTTTGTTTTATATTGTTATTTGAGCTATAACTGATTACTAATTGTTGTTGCGAGTGCTTGGATGATTAGAAAAATCTTGATTTTTTTATCATTTAGGCATTTTTTGTGAGTTCATTCCAACTATGCTATGCTTCCCTCTTTTTCGTGCTTGTTTAAATGTGTTTAAACCAAATTTGTATTGTTTTATTATACCTTGTGTGAACAAATGGTATGGGGACACTTTGAGACAATTTCGATTCATTATCCATGATGATATTTGGTTTATTTGGATTTGTTGATTTTTGTGATGGTTGAAACTCGGCATCAATGATTGACAAATTCGTGCATGTTTTCTTGATCTAGTGTGAAACATCCATATTTTTACACACTCTCTTAGTTAGGAGAGTGTGATTAATGGCTCAGTCCCATCCATGTTCTTTCTAGTTTCATTTTATTTTGAGAGCATCCCTCTGATCATCTCATTTTTCTTGGATTTTGGAGAAAAAGTACGTATAGAAGTTCAAACTAAATAAGAATAATGAACAATTTTAGCTTGAGGTATAATTTGTAGTCTAATTTAATCTAAAGATAAGGACATGTAGGAGGTGCAGTCTGTAGTCAAATTTAATCTAAAGATAAGGGCATGTAGGAGGTGCAGTCTGTAGTCAAATTCAATCTAAAGATAAGGACATATAGACTTTTGTTTTGTATCTTGTTTGTGTTCTCTTTCCTGTAACATTTTGTAGATTTGTATTAAGTCCTGATTCTTTCTTGGACCTCCATATATGATGTAGAACCACAAGGATATATTGATCCCAAAACCCCAAACACACAAATTGATATTCAACAAATCCTAGAGTAAAAAACCCTCATTATTGAACCCCAAAGATACTTGATCTTAGAAATGAATAGGAATCAAAAATTGAATAAGCACAAGAAGGAATTAGTATGTTGAAAGAACAAATTCGATTTCTTGATGCAACAAGCAAAGTCAGGGTTTTTCTTTAGAGAAAAATGCAAAAAATAAATCAATATTCATCAAAATTTGCCATACGCGTTTTGAAGAGAGTATTTACACACGTTTTTTGTTGACTAGGAAACCTTTCCTTTTCTCAAATGAACCCAAACCTAGTCACCAGGTTCAAATATCACCTACTTCCACATGTTATTTACTCTTTGGGCAATCAACCTGTTTCTCTTTTCAATCATCTCACATGCCTTCATTTGTATAATTTTAACCTTTTTTGCCTTGCTTTCACCATCTAAGTTTGCAATATCACTCAAAGGCAAAGGAGTTAAATCCAACACAGTCAAAGGATTAAAACCACATACAATTTCAAAAGGTGAAAAACCTGTAGAAGAATGTATATTGACCTATTTATTATTAGCAAATTCAATAGAAGGCAAACAATCCTCCCAAGTTTTCAATTTTTTTCTTACAACAACAAGCAACAAAGTACCCAAAGTTCTATTTATCACTTCAATTTGTCCATTAGTTTGTGGATGACAAGTAGTAGAATACGAAAGCTTAGTAGCTAACTTGTCCCACAAAACCTTCCCAAAGAGGCTCAAGAACTTAACATCTCTATCATAAACAATAGATCTAGGGACACCATGCATTCACACAACTTTTCTAAAGAACAAATCAGTAGTGTTAGTGCATCATCAGTTTTATGACAAGCAACAAATTTAAAACACATTTTCTCAATATCTTTTTGTTCACACAAATTTCGTTGTCTGCAAAATTAAATCACAAGACAAAGAAAAATAATTGAAAAATTAAATTTATACTAAAAAATATATGAGAGTTACAATTTATTAAAGAAACATATAAATTCTCTAACAAAACTAATCCCCTGATTCTTCTCCCAACATATATATGATCCAAGGGCTTGAGTTTGTTCTTGGATATATGGTGTAATATCCTTTAACTTGGTAAAAGACACTATGAAATTTCTTTGAAACTCGAACCTTGCTTCGAGATCAATGGACTTGATGACTTGATGTTTTGTAGAGATATAGGACCCTTTCGCGGTAGCAATACATTGTCGCAGCAAAAACTTGAAGTTTGAAGACTTGAGTCTTCGACTTGAGAATATGTGAATATGTATATGTGAATAGACATCCATATGAGTCTCTAGTCATCCTTTTATATAGGTGTTCAACAGAAGACTACGAAATGGCTTGAACACATTTGATAATTATCTCTTTGATGCACATATTAAAAGATAATATCAAATATTCTTGAGTTGATTGATCCACGTACATGGATGTGCCACGTGTCCCAACTTGATTAGCTTGAGATTGTTAGGCCACTATATTTGATTTGATTGACATGATACCTTCATCTTGACATTTATCAACATTTGATTTATAAAATAAATATTAGAATATTAATTAAAATTAACTATTTATTATTTAGAATTTAATTTAATAAACTCTAATATATAAATAGAAAATTTTAAATTAATAACTAATATTTATTTATACATGTCACTTTTCAATTAGCCCAAAAATTAAGCCGTCTACACTTTTCTCATACCAAGCCAATAGAAATGCTCATCAAAACATCTAAAGTGTAATGCACACCTAAATGACTCATCAATCTATCACTATGTGATTCCTTAACCAACAACTCACGCATGGAACAAGTAGGGTCATAAATTCTATTGCCACGAAACAGAAAATCTTCATGTCCATAGAATTTAATAAATGCACCACACTCACATGTAATATACAAATCAGCAAAGTCAACATCAGTTGCATACATATCTTTAAAATGGTCAAATCGTAACAACTTAGGTGTAAGTGTAGTGATTACAGCATGTCTCCTTGACAATGCATCAACAACAATGTTTTTCTTTCCCTGCTTATATCAAATCACATATGGAAGAGTCTCAATAAATTCTAACCACTTGGCATGCCTTTTAATCGATTTCCCTTGGCCCTTTAAATGCTTCAAAGATTTATGATTAGTATGTATAACAAATTCTTTAGGAAGCAAGTAATGTTGCCAAACATCCAATGCATGAACCCTAGGGTATATATAATTCCTTATCATAAGTGGAATATCTAAATTGAGCACCACTCAACTTCTCACTAAAGTATGCAATGGGACGTTTATCTTGCATTAAAACAGCACCAATCCCGATCCCAGATACATCACACTCAATCTTAGAAGTCTAATTAAAATGAGGTAAAACAAGAATAGGAGCATCACATAATTTACCTTTGAATGTATTGAATGCAAGTTCTTGTTCCTTTCCCCATCTAAACACAACTTCTTTCTTAATAAAATCATCAATGGAGGAGATGTAGTAGAAAAATCACGCACAAACCTCCTATAAAAAGCCAGCTAATCCATGAAAACTCCAAACTTCACTAATTGCCTTAGGAGTTAGTCATTTTCAAATAGCCTTCACCTTCTCCTCATCCACTTCAATGCCATGTGACTTACAACAAACCCAATAAACAAAAGTCTATCAATGTGAAAAGTACATTTCTTAAGGTTTGTGTACAACTTTTCCTTCCTAAGAACAATCAAAATAGTCCTAACTTGCATTATATGATCATCTAAGCATTTGTCGTATATCAAGATTTTATCAAAATAAGCAACAATAAATTTAGATTGAAAATCACTCAATACATGGTTCATTAATCTCATGAAAGTAAGGTGCATTAGTCAAACCAAATGGCATAACCAACAATTCATATAAGCTATATTTTGTTTTAAATATAGTTTTCCACTCATCCCCAGGTTTCATACTAATATGATGATGACCGCTTTTCAAATCAATCTTAGTGCAAATGCATGCACCATGTAATTTTGATGACTGCTCTCCTATCCACACACATCCGCCAAGGTTAATCCTTCTTTGGAAACAATAGCACAGGCATGGCAAAGAACTCATGCTCCTCCTCACATGTGTTCCTTTGCCAGCAAATCTGCCACTTGCCTTTGAAGCTCCTTTGTCTCCTTAGGATTGCATCTGTAGGCTAGTCAATCAAGAATTTAAGATCCAAATACAAAGTCAATTTGATGCTCAATTCCTCTCAATGGTGGTAAAGCCATAGGCATCTCATTAAGGAATACTTCATTAGACTCCTACTATAAAGGGACAAAAACACTAGGCAGATTGGGGTTAAGGTCAGTTTCAGATAATAAAACCTTCCTTTAGATAATCATTATCAAAGATCTCGTGCCTAGAAAAAAACTTTCTTAAAATCTCTCTCTTTTGCATAGAAACATTGCTTTTTATCAACTTTTTCATTCTTCACTAACTCTTTCTTTTCACTCACTAACATTTTCTCTCTTGCACATCCCTCTTTCTTATTGGCACTTGTGCGGTCTTTCACCGTTGGGCCTTTATCTTTTATTCTTTCCTCTCATGGCCTCTATTCTCTTATTTTTTTTAACCTCAGTACCTGAACTCCCACAAGAAGATTGTTGAAATTTAATCTAGTCAAGGTAAAACTTCCTTGGGCGATAGAGGTGTAAGAGTGACATTCTGTCCATTATGCTAAAAGAAATATCTATTCTTGTACCCATCATGCTTGTCAAATTGCCGTGGCCTATGCAACAACATGTGGCCAGCCTACATGGGTACTACATCACAAACTACCTCATCACTATATCTCTCAATAGTACAAGCTACCACAAGCTACTTGGTAACTTTCAGCTCTCCATTATCATTCAACCATTGTAGCCTATATAGATTAAGGTCTTTTTCACAGTTCAGCACCAACTTCTCAACTAAAGTGGTACTAGCCATATTTGCACAACTACCCCCATCAAATTATTAAGCTACACACCTTACCACCTATCAAGCATGTTGTGTGAAATATATTTTCTCTTATTCTAAGCTCTTCTCCATAAACATTCAAGTTCAATGCACGCCTAGGAACAAGAGATTCACTATGAACAGCATATTCAATGTTATCTTCGTCACCGGTAACATCCTCTAAAGGTGGCATATCATTACCACAACCATTAGACTTATTATCACCATTAGACTCAGATACAATAACACAACCCATAAGAATTGGAGTTCTTTTGTTTGGACATTCAAATGCGTAATAACCCAAACCTTGACTTTTAAAGCACTTAATATACCTATGTCTAGAAATAGTAGTGGAAGAAGAATAATTAGAAGTACTGTTTTGTATAATGGACTTCTTATTCCTACTCCTTGATGCATCTAGCCCTTTCTCCTTCGAACCTAAGCATCTATCTCTCTTCTTTTCATCATATTTTTGCCCCCATTTTGAGTTGGAATTCTAAAATGCTTGGACTGCCCCCTCTCTTTGGTTTTGTTGTTTCTCAACCTTAGTAGCCATACTTGCCAAATCCTCCATCTCCACACATTGTTGTAGGTCCACAACATTAGCAATTTCTCTATTCAAATGACTAATAAATCTAGTCATTGTCACTTCTGTATCCTACTCTATGTTGGCCTTAATCATCAACATCTCCATCTCCTTATGGTAGTCCTCAACTAACTTAGACCCTTTAATGAGTCTTTGTAGTTTTTGGTGTATCTCCTTGTAATAGTATGATGGAACAAATCTTTTCTTCATAATGGCCTTCATATCTGCCCAAGTCTCAATAGGGCTCACGCCATTTCTCCTCCTTGACTGCACAAATTGATCCCACCAAACTAATGCATAGTTAGTGAATTCAACTGTTGCAAGTCTCACTTGCTTCTCATTAGATTAGTTAAGGCAATCAAAGTTACACTCCCCTTTATCTCCCACTCCAAGTATCCTTCAGTATCATTTCACCCTTCAAATGATGGCATTTGAGTTGCTGTCCCTCCTAGCTTCGAGTCTAGCTTCAACCCCTCTATTCTTAGCCAAACTACCATCATCAAACTCCTCCTCAAACATTTCCTCAAACATATGGAGGCCTATCTCATCTACCTTTCCTAGAAATATTTTGTGCCACCTCCTTTCTCCACTCATCCATCTCGTGAAGCCAACCATTCAACTTCTGAAATTGACTAGTAAATGCCCTCTACATCATCTTCATATCTAGTGTCATATTAGCTTCCTCATTAGAGGGTTCTTTACCCTCACTCCTTGGAAGAATAGTGCTCATTTTAAAAACCCACAAGAAGTGTTAACAGCCTCATATAAAAACACTCCCTCACGTGTTTCACTCAAGTAGATATGAAGCCTTGTGAATTTGCTTTTGCCCTCTTTATGTGCTCTCCTATTTATGCCATTTATCGCTCTTGAGCACAGTGAATGTTGCACTTTAGAAATCAAACTAATTCAATTCAAAGCAAATTCACAAGTAGGATTTATTATATGGGAGTGGCAATAAAAAAATCTAACAAAGAAAGAAAAGCACAAAGTCTTGAGGCAAAGTAAATCTTACCAGCAAGGAAAGTAATATGATGACACATGAGAAAGAATGTGTATCATGTGACTTTTATGCAAACTAAGCAACAAGAAAACAATTTGTTACTTATCGAATGTGAACAAACATGCAAATTACGCTGAAACAAAGAAAGAAAACACAAAGAGTGAATAAAAATAATAAGACATAAAGTATGCAAAGGATTCGGTCAATCCCAATGGAAGGTCGATTATGACTCAATTATGATCCAATTGATGTACAATCACCTCCAAACAGCAATTAAAAAAAAAATTTGGCTGGAAACAAAAACATGATAAATAGGAATTTGTCTCAAGTTGGCTCTAGATACCAATTGAAGCAGAACCCCAAGGTTATAATTATCCTAAAACCCCAAACACACAATTTGATATTGAATAAACTCTAGAATAAAAGCCCTCCCTATTGAACCCCTAAGACACGTGATCTTATAAATGCAAATAATTGGGAATAAGAATAAAAAATTTAATAAACACTGGAAGGAATTAATACCTTGAAAGAACCTATTCAATTTCTTGATGCAGCAAGCAACGTTGTGGTTTTTCTTAAGAGAAATATACAGAAAATAAATCAATATGCATCAAAATATGCCATACACATTTTTAAGACATTATTTATACTTTCTCCTTGCAAGCCCTAAATAAAATAAGATATAAACTAAGCTTACAAATAATAATCCAAGCCCAAATCCCATTAAGAATAAGACATTGACTTGGTCACAACTTCTTCTTTTCTCCATGAGTCCCACACGTTTGGCAATTCTTTTGGCCTTCTCAGGCCTTGTCAAGCCTTATACGGCAAGCACAAGGTGATAGGTTGTGCAACTTCAGTCTTTTCGCATTTTGACATGCTCATATCTTCCTTAGCCAATTCTTGATGTATATCTTCAGCTAATGACTGAGTCAAATTAGCAAAGCCATCTTTCAACCTCTTTGCTTTTGCTCTGGTGATAGGTCCCATTGGCAAGGTACAATCTCCCAGGTTAGCAAAAAGTGGAAGCTAGAAGACACAAGAGTGAAGCCTATCAAAGAGTTTAAGACCATTAAGCTCAGACAGGGAAACCCCAAAAAAATGACCCGTATTGAAACAGACTTGGACCCCCACTTGGAGTGTCTCATGGTCAATTTTCGATGAAAAAATGTCGACGTCTTTGCTTGGAAAGCATCCGACCTCCAAGGGATTGACCCTAACATCATTGTGCATCGCCTTAATATTGACCTCTCGTACAAGCCGATCAAACAAAAGACGAGGATGTTCAACACCAAGAGGACACAAATCATTGAGGAGAAGGTTAGAAAACTCTTAGATGTAGGATATATTGTAGAAATTTAATATCCCTCTTGGCTTTGTAATGCTGTCCTAGTCCCAAAAACTGAGGGACAGTGATGAATGTGTAATGATTTTACTGATTTGAATAAAGTATGCCATAAGAATCCTTACCCCTACCTCGGATAGATTTACTAGTCGATTCAACTGCTAGGTGTGAATTATTAAGTATGATGGATGCATTTCAAGGATATCATCAGATCTTTATGGCACTCGAGGATAGGGATAAAACATCTTTTGTTGTT
>JACGDI010005603.1:8221-27655 GCA_014898725.1 Jacaranda copaia
CCTTCCTCTGGAATGGTTGCCACACATGCCTGCATGAACATCCTGCAACACTTCAGATGTCTGATCTCAATCCAAGCACCTCAAGGGGGGTCCGTCCAAGGACCTTTTGTATAGTTGACCATGCTCGTCAAGACCAAATTTGAAAGCTTGACCCCGTGGTGCTTAGCCTCATTCTTGTCGTTGGGGATAATACCTTGGCTGAGATATAATTTTAATGGAGTCTGCCATGAAATAGGCACATCGTTGATGGCAGTTATAAGATTTTCATCTGTCAATGTGATCAACAGCCTGTCCGAGATTAGAAATGTAATCTTCTTGTCTCTTGTTCCTTTGATTGAGCTGAAAAACTTGGAAAGGGCATCTGCCCATTCATTCTCAGATCGAGGGACCTGGCGTAGAGTAAATTTTTTGAAAGATTGCTACAACTTCTTTACCTCCGCTAGGTATCAGGCCATCGACTGGTCCTTTGCTTCAAAATTTTCTCCGACTTGTTCAGCCACTAATTGAGAGTTCGTTAATGTGACCAGGTGCTCGACCCCACGCTCAAGCACCATTCGCATTCCTGCTAATAGGGCCTCGTATTTACCTCGTTGTTTGTGACTATATAGTCTAGTTTGATTGAAAAATCATATTTTTCCGCATCTGGAGAGTGAAGAGCAACCTCGATGCCTCCACCAGATGTGGTCGATGACCCGTCGACTTACAGAGTCCAAACAGAGGGGCTGCAGTACTCTGATCGAGTAAATCAATTCGCTCTGTAATGAAGTCGATGAGTACCTATGCTTTGATAGCTGTTTGAGGTTGAAATTTGATATCGAACTCTTCGAGCTCGATCGCCCACTTGGTCAATCTGCCTGATGTATCGAGCTTGGCCAACACTTGCTTCAATGGCTGGTTTGTTAGCACTATAATAGAGTGAGACTAGAAGTACGGTCTCAGCTTTCGAGCATCAGTCACTAAGGCCAATGCAAACTTCCCAATCTCTAAATAATTATGCTTTAGTCTTTAGAGTGACTTACTGCAATAAAAAAATTGGTCGATGATTGCTGTCCTGGGTCGATATCAGTACTGAGTTAATTGATACCTCAGAGACTGCTAAGTATATCTGAAGCACTTCTCCCAGCTCAGGTTTTGCCAACATCAGTGGTGAGGTCAAATACTGTTTCAATTCGATCAGTACCTGGTCGCACTGCTCTGTCCATCGAAAACTAGTCTTTTTGGCATTTCTTAGGATTTTGAAAAAGGGTAGGCTCTTATCGGCTAACCTTGCAATAAATCTACCCAAAGCTACGATTCTCCCAACCAGCCTCTGAACTTCCTGAACAGTTCTCAGAGGGGTGATATCTAAAATTGCTTGAACTTTTTGCGGATTGGCTTCAATGCCTCTCTAGCTGACCATGTAGCCCAGGAAGTTTCCTCCTCGAACTCTAAAAGTGCATTTATTCGGGTTCAGCTTTAATCTAAATGCCCTAATATCTCAAAAGTATGACTGAGGTCGAGTAAATGGTCTTGGGCTTTTTCTGACTTAACTATCATGTCATCGACGTAGACTTCCATTGATTTTTCGATCTCATCTTTGAACATAAAGTTTACTAATCGTTGATAAGTTTCCCCAGCATTCTTCAAACCAAATGGCATGATAAGAAAGCAATAGACACCATTAGGAACCATAAAAGATGTTTTATCCCTATCCCTGGGTGCCATGAATATTTGATGGTAGCCTTAGAATGCATCCATCATACTCAATAATTCACATCCAACAGTAGAATCGACTAGTAAATCTATCTGAGGTAGGGGGTAAGGATCTTTAGGGCAAGCTTTATTCAAATCTGTAAAGTCATTACACATTCTCCACTGTCCCTCAGTTTTTGGGACTAAAACAACATTACAAAGCTAAGAAGGGTACATAATTTCTACAATATAACCTGCATCTAAGAGTTTTCTAACCTCCTCCTTGATGATCTGCGTTCTCTCGGCATTGAACATCCTTGTCTTCTACCTGATCGGCTTGTATGAAGGGTCAGTGTTGAGGTGGTGCACAATGACATTAGGGTCAATCCCCTGCAGGTCAGATGCTTTCCATGCAAAGATGTCGACAATTCTCCTCAAGAAATCGACCATGAGACATTCTAAGTGGGGCCCTAAGTCCATCCCAATATGGGTTATCTTTTCGGGGTTACCTTTTTTGAGCTCAATTATCATGAATTCCCCGATGGGCTCCACCCTAGTGTCCTTCAATTTTCTCTTTTTGTTGACCTGGGACTCTTTGCATTCTGCTACAGAGGCATCCCCCGAAGTCTTCAGTTGTGGTCAGGTCTTTTACCCAGATGGCTCGACTGAAATGCTGTAGCATCTCTATGCCTCCTTCAGATTGCACAAAAGCTCACCAGTGCCAGCTTGGGTTAAAAAGTTTACTTTCAAATGATATGTAGAAACGATGGCATGGAAGTCATTGAGGGTGGGTAGGCCAATGATGACATTATAGGCAAATGGGGCATCAATCACAAGGTAATTTAGCATTAATGTTCTCCTTCGGGAGGCCTCCCCAAAAGATGTGGTCAAGTCGATCAATCTTTCCAGTATGATCTCTAACCCCCCGAACTCGACCAGTAGTGTGCACACAGGCTGAAATTTCAACTTGCCCAAGTTCATTCTTTTCAGAGTAGATAAGAATATGATATTCGCTGAGCTGCTATTATCGACCAGAACCTTACGTACCTCAAAGTTTGTGATCTCCACAAACACGACCATTGGGCAATCTATTTTGTGATTAATATTTTTGCCCTCAAGATGGGCCAAGTTAGCATCCGTGAATGAAATGGACTTTGCACTCATAGAGACGTGGAAAGTTGTCTCCACAGTTGAAGCCTTATTAGACTCAAGTCTCCTCTGTGCCTGTCTACAAGAGGACTTAGAGTCCCCCACAGTGGGGCCTCCTGCAATCATGTTAATAACTCCTTTGATGAGTAGGCGGTCATCCTGGGTGGGCTTTTTTCCTTTATCATCTCTCCTAGGGTTAACCAACTTTTCTCTATGAGGAGTTCGATCGATTTTCCCCCCATCGGTCTGGGCTTCCATAGCTATGTACTTCTTGAGATGACCTTGCCCGATCAATCTCTCAATCTCATCCTGGAGATTGAAACACTCGTAAGTGTCATGTCCCTTCTGTTTGTGGAAGTAGCAGTATTTTTTTAATTTTTTCATTGCCTCAGTTTTCATCAATTTTCTCAGCTTTTTGAGGAGGTTGTCATGCTGGATGGCGTATAAGACCTCCTTCCTTGGAGTGTTCAATGGTGTATAGTCGTGGAAGCATTTAATCAAAGATCGGCCTCGCTCTTTGTGTTTCTGGTCGTCTCTCTCCTTCTTTTTCTTATTAACCTCGAAGGATCCAAACTTAAGCTTGTTCATCTTCTCCTAGGTCATGTATCTTTCGGCCAGGTTGAGCAGCTCCTCCATTGACCTGGGCCTTTCTCGCACCAGAGCATTTGCGTACTCTTTATGCCCGAGTCCCAGGAAAAGCACATCAATCAATAATTCAATCCTAGGATTATCAATCTTTAGGACCTCCATGTTAAATCTGGTAAAGAAATCCTGGAGGGATTCTTCCTCATTCTGCTTGACGGTATAGAGGTGGGTATATAGGAGCTTGGCCTTCCTCTAACTGGCAAACTGGTGCAAGAATTTATTGCATAGCTGGTCATAGGAGTAGAACATTGATGGTTTCAGCTTCATGAACCAGTCTAGTGCGATGTCTTAGAAGGTGGTCACCAGCATTTTGGCATGAATAAATTCATTGTGATCATACAGCTGCATCATGTGCTCAAACTGCATGACATGCTCGTTGGGGTCAATGGGGCCATCGTACGTCGGGAGGTCGGTGGGGACTTTGGCGTCCACGGTGATGCGTTCATTGATGATCTCCTGCACAAATGGGGATCCTCTCTCCTGAAGAGACCTTTGAGGAGTATCTAGGTTTGGGGCCCTATCAGTATTTCTCCTCGAGATCTCATCGAGATGTCTGTTCAACTGTTGGACCTGATGGGATACTTTCTCCTACTCTTCCTAATTCACCTGGGTGGCATTTTGATCAAAACGCGACCTAATGCGCTCAACCCTCTCGTGCTACAGGGCTCGATTAGGCCGACGCACCAAATCTGCAGATTCTCCTCAATCTTCAGTCACGCTTTGAGTGTTTGACCCTATTGCGCTGCATGGCTCGATTAGGTTAAACGTGATCCTCTGAGTCCGCCATCTCCTCGCGTGGTTTTGGATGCTTCCTCTCCACTAGTGAGCATTTGGGACTGACCTCACCCCAGGCGAGTGGCTTCCTAGCTTTATGGCAGGAGGGGTTATTTTCCTGGGGTCTATTTTTTGATGGTAGCAGCTGCGGAGCTACACTGGCGGCAGGGGTGGGCACTGAGGTATGCCTATTCAGGATAGTAGATAATTGAGCCGATATTTGAGCGAAGATCTATTCACTAGTCAGTTGCACCAACTGGGACATAGATAGTATCACTAGCTGTTCCTGGGGGTCGCCGACACCCAAAGCGATCGTATATTGCTGGGTGTTAGGGAGAGGCAGAGAAACAGACCTCCGATTTTCCTCTATTTTAGATGTTATTCTGCGTGTGTTCACTATTTTTTTGCTGCAATCTCAAAGTTCCCACAGATGGTGCCAAATGATGCCATTGAAAGCGGCTTGTAGAGAAAATGAGGGTTGAATATGGTTCTGTGCTTGAGATCTGCAACCACAACATACGTTAAACTAGCTGAGGTGCCCCTGGCTAAGGTATTCTGATGCTCAAGTTAGTTCTGGTCGAGTGGGTTAATCAAGCAGAATATAGATAATGTAAAGTGTATAGTGTAAGTGGCATTACCTTGAGCGTGACTGGGCCTAGGATATTTATAGCTTTTTGTGGGCGTGATTTTACCAAAGTACCCCTATCTGGTGTACTAGCTTTTTCCCATGCCGGAGGGTTGGGAGTCATTCCATGTCCAGATCCCAATACTGTGCCAGGTGGCTAAATCTCCTACTTTCCCGGGTAAACCGTTCCAGCAGAGACACATTTTTGCCAAAGTTGTTGGCAGGGTTATCAGAGTTGTCAAAGTTGTTGGCAACAGTTGCATTGGCTGCCACGTGTCATTGGCGTGGGCTCGACCCATCAAATCAACATGTCCAGTGGGGATTCGAGTGAACATCGGAGGTCGATCAATGTCGACCAGACTCAATGCTCAAATTATCGAAGTAGTCTTCAGATTGATATGGGTCGACCATAGATACTTCCAAGTGAGATTGATACCGGTCGACCAAACAGATTCCACCTCTGGGCCTTGTGGGCCATCTCGTTTGATGTTGGGCCTGTTGAGCCTATTAGGTTATTTCATATTAATTGTATAAAAAATAATAAATATTTTTTATTATATGAATATTGAAAATTTATTATTAGTCTATTTCTAATTTTGGTATATGTAATTTTTAGATTAATGGTTAAATTTGGATATTAGGACAATGGGTAATTTTTGAATATGTGTCCATGGATAATTTATGGGTACAAACTTTACCAATAGCCATAGCATTTTTTTTAGTGGGTATTGTAAAGTAGGAGATTTATGTAAACATGTTAATTTGAATATCAGTGACTGATAGAACTTTGTTATGTATAATGTTACAATAATATCTTAAATAAGGAAAGAATATATCTATCTAAAATAACACTTAATTTACCCCACATATACAATAAATGTTTAGCACATGTGTAAAATACATCTATTAACACTCCCTCTCAAGCTAGGGAATACATATGATATGCTCCAAGCTTGTTGCACAAATATTTTACTCGAGCCCCGTTCAATCCCTTGGTGAACAAGTTGGCTAATCAATCGTTATACTGTACATGAGAGGTTTTAATAATATCTTGCAATATTTTCTCCTACACAAATGGCAATCCACTCCAATATGCTTTGTTTGTTTGTGGAAGACGGGATTATTTGCTATGTGGACCATAGTCGCATACTAGTTGCATTGCTTGAATTTGTTTAAAATTAAGGTCTTCCAAAGAATGTTATAGCTAGACTAATTCACACGTAGTGTATGCCATAGCTTGGTATTCTGCTTCAGCACTTCATCTAGATACTAAACTTTACTTCTTGCTCTTCCATGTGACTAACTTACCTCCAACAAAGATATAGTATCTAGAAGTTGACTTTCTACCAGATATAGACCTAGCGTAACCTGCATAGTGTATCCAACAGTATTTAGGTGGCCATGATTTTATATAATAATCCCATGCCTAGTGACCTTTTTAAATATTTTAAAATTCTCATGGCTACATCTCAATGACCTGTTCTAGGGGAATTGAGAAACTGGCCAACTACACTAACCGTAATGTAATACTTAAGTAGTTGAGTTTCCTAACTAATCTTTTATATTATTTTGGTTTGTTTAATAGTTCTCTTTGATTGTTAGATAGCTTAAAATTAATATCCATGGGAGAATCAGCTAGCGTGGCACCCAATATACTAGTTTCTGATAATAAATCAAGTGTGTATTTTAGCTTAGAGAGAGCAATGCCGAGGTATGATCTAACAACTTTGATTCCTAGAAAGTACTTCAATTGTCCCAACTCTTTAGTTTGGAATTGATATTGTAGAAATGATTTTAACTTTTGTATGCTTGTGTTGTCATTTCCAATAATAACAATATCATCGATGTACACAATGAGAAGAATAATACCTTCAGAGGTACGTGTATAGAAGACATAATGATCCACTAGACATTACTTCAAGCCAAATGAGATTATTGCTTTAGTGAATCTACCAAACCAAGCACGAGGAGATTACTTTAGCCCATGCAATGTTCAATTCAGATGATGTATGAACTCTGATACTCCCTGAGCAACATGTCCTAGAGGTTGCTCTATGTAGACTTCTTCAACAAGATCACCATTAAGAAGCTCATTTTTAACATCTAATTGATATAAGGGCCAAGGGAATGTAGCTACTAAGAACATAAACAAAAGAATAGAGGACATTTTTGCAATAGGAGAGAAAGTATTGGAATAATCAAAACTAAAGATTTGTGTGTAACCTTTAACTATAAGACGTGCTTTGAGGTGGTCAATTGAACCATCAGCATCAACGTTCACTGTATACACCCATTTACAACCAACAGTAGACTTACCAAGGTGAAGAAGCACAAGTTCCCAAGTACCAGCCCGTTAACAAAATTCATCTCTTCCTCCACGGCAACTTTCCACCTAGGATATGAAAGTGCATTATAGAGATTAGTGGGAAAGGAGATACTATCTATAGTAGAAATAAATGAAGAGAATGCAGGAGATAAATGGTTATAGGAAACAAAATTGGATATGGGATAAAGTGCAAGTACATTTACCTTTTTGGAGAGCAATTAGTATGTCTAATTCATTAGGTTGTCGAGGAGGATTTGATGATGGAAAAGTAGATTCCAAAAGGTATGAATCAAATGGAGCCACATTACTCCACCGAACATAAACCTACAAGTCAAGATGAGATAGATGGTCTATGATTGATGAGGAAGATGAGGAAGCTTGGGGTAAGGTGATAGGGATAGGAAGAGTGATGGATTGCTCAAGGTCGGAATATGGGTATGAATCAGAGAATTAAGGTGTTGATTCAAAGAAGGTGACATCAGCACTATGAAAAAACCTTTTGAGATTGGGTCATTATAGCGATAACTTTTTTGCAGTCAAGAATAATCCACAAAAATACACTTAATAGATTGTGAACACAATTTGTTAGCGGCAGGACTCAATCAATGAACAAAGCAACCTACCTAAATATATAGGGTGGGATTTTGAAAGTAAGTTCTTTAGGGAATAGAATGAAGTGAGGGGGAACATTACCTAACACAATTGAGGGCATGTGATTAATATGGTAACATGTAGTTAAGATCGCATCACCTAATAATTGTTTAGCAACATGGGCATGGAACATCATAGCTCGAGTAAAGTGTAGCAAATGCCTATTTTTTCTTTCAAAAACCCTATTTTGTTGGGGTGTGGATGCATATGAAGACTGGTGTAGAATGCCAGTATTTTTTGTGAATGTTTTGAAGTCATGAGAAAAGTATTCCTTGGCATTATCACTTCAAAGTATACAAATTAAAAACCAAATTGAGTTTTTATTTTAGCATGAGATGCGCTAAAAATACAAAACAATTATGATTGATCTTTCATTAGACAAAGCTAAGAATTCCAAGAAAAATCATCAACAAATGTAACAAAATAACAAAATCCTAAAGTAGACATGACTTGACAAGGACCCTTAACATCATAATGAATTACATTAAATGGACGCAAAGAGCGTACATTTTGATGTGAATGAAAAGAGATACGGTGGTGTTTACCTAACTGATACGATTCACATTCTAAGAACTAGACATGCTTTAGACTTGGCACCAACGACTTCAATGTATCAAGAGATAGGTGCCCAAGTCAACAATAAATGTCAAGGGGTGAGGTAGAAACCTAACATACAGTAACAGATGGTGGCATGATCTTATAAAACCCTTGAGATTCATGCTATTCACCAATCTTCTTCCCATTCTTCAAATCCTAGATGACAACAAAGTTGGAAAAAAATGTTATAGAATAGTTAAGTTGTTTGGTTAATTTGCTAATAGATAGTAAGTTAAGAGGAAATAGGGAATGTAAAGGATAAAGAATAAAGATAATGATGAAAAGTGAGAAACAATATTAATGCCTTGGACTTTAGTTTAGGAATCATCAGCTAGTGTAACATTAGGTAATGAAGTTGAAAAATGAAGATGAGAAAAAACCTTAGAATCACTTGCCATATAATTGTACGCTCTAGAATCAAGTATCCAAGGTTTAGAGGTACTAAAAGCATAAAAGGTCAAGTTTGGGATTTACCTAGTTAGGCAAGGGAAGCAATCAAGAGAGTTGCCTACTGAGTAGATTGGTATTGAAGGAAATTTATATACTCTTCCTATGATAAAAGAACACTATTGCTTGTGGGGGTAGCTCCAATATGGTTGGCCTCATAAAGTTTAGAAGCTACTGCATTAGCATATGAAAGAGGTTTTCTATACAAGTCCCAACAAGTATCTTGGGTATGATTAGTACGACCACAATTATCACATTTTTTTTATCACTACTGCGATAGCCACAACCACTTCAACCTCTTGATTACCATTTTGACTGCCTTATGCTCTATCTCTATCATGCCCCAAAATCGAACTAGATATCCTAGTCTCAAGACGTGAAAATCGACCCCAAATACATGAGTCACCAATCAAAATATTGATAATAAATAAAACTTTGAACATTTCTAATAGCCAAATAAATCTCAAACTTAGAAATTGAAATATCCAATCCTTTATCTGTACCTAAAAATTCATGAAAGTGACTAATAAGCTAATACTGTAACAAACTAAAACTACTGCAAAAGTCCCAAAATAATACTTCAGCTCTAATTCTTGTTTGAAACAGGACCTACCTCCTCATTATGGCCAGGATTTAGGTCTGCTAAAAGAAAGTTAATGAAAAAAAAAAGTGTGAGCAAAAGACTCAGTAAGTGCCAAGTGTGTGTGCCATGTGAGTTCATGAATTTAACATGATTTGTTCAGTAAAAATATCTGAGAGTTTGTATAGTGAAAATACTAGAGGAATTATACAGTGAAAATATTCAAAAGTTTGTACAGTGAAAATATTAGAGAAAACATAAGTGAAAATTATTTTAAATAGTTAGGCTACAAAATAAGAATTTTATAAACAATCAAGCCATGACAAGTTAAGAGTTTAATAAATAATTTTCTAGACTATCAACTTGAATACGATGACCAAATAGTATTTGCTGTAGTTAGTCAACCTTATGATTGCCACTGTAACTGTCCATTATCACTCCAAGCAAGGTACAACCGTACCAAAACAATGCTTGAGCATCCCTAGGAATTCCTACGACCACCCTTAGCCATGAATGACTTCTGTTGTACGCTAGAGGGATTGGGCCATGGGGGATTGGAATTCAATCGGCTAGCTCGTTGCTGCCTAGTAAAATTCCTCACACACTTAGACCAAGTTGGATCAAACTAGCAATAACAGTAACAATAATTAGTTGATCATTGAATTTAATTGCTAGTTTAGAAGCATTAAAAAAGTCATAAAAGCATAGATTTTCGTTTATCCAGAAGTAAAATAAAAAAAATATTTCTTTTTGAATGCAGTGGGATACATATATGGCACAGTATATATTGAAAAGAAATTTCAGCATGCTTTACTATACTTATATCTTTCTGATTTTGAAAAGTATTATCATATAATAGTTATAAGTTGAAGCACTCATAATACTAATTGATTGATTCAAGAACCAACTTTGATGTGTGACGTCCCAAATCACCTCCTCACACAAAATAATATTTAACTTAATCAACATTTGATCTATTATGAATAATAGTTATCCGTGTCAATTCTACCTTAAGTAAGTAATCCCTATCTTTAATTCTATTCATTAAGTCTAATCCTTGTAGTCAAGCTATGTGAAGTTTTTGCTTTTGTTTTCATAGATACAGTCTAAATTGACTATATCCCTATTCTTCTCCAAGCTATTTATTTTTCATATCAACACTATTATCCCATCTAAATACAAGCGAAACCGTTGTTTCAATAAAAGGGAATCAGATCTTAAGGAAACAAGTCCACCAAATATTATTTAAGTTATTTCCTTGATACTTTAAATTAATAGACATAAAACTTATGAGGCTATCTTCCACTCTTGAACCTAAATAAGATTTATTATTTTAATCAAACCAATTCCTTATAGTGATCTAATTGGATAGCCAGAAAAAAAAAACATAATGCATAAAATAAATTTTACTATTAAATAATGGATAGTGTGTGGTAATCCTCAAAATTCATACCAATTTGATAGCAAAATTGCAAAGGATCCAAATCTCCTTGATGTATCTAATCATGAGTTTTGCCAAGGCCACAATTTCCTCTTTTTCTTCGTTTCTATTGTCTAATACAACATGTGACAATAACACTAGCTACTGCCAAGTTAGTGTATATAGCACCCTCTATTAACCCTTGTAAAAGTCCATTCTCAATCTCATACTTGCATCCCCCCTCCATTGCTTTCCATGCTCTAAAATTAATATCATCGTATGTCTCCAACTTTGATTTCTACCTAAATGGGATCGATGATTTTATCACAGTACACATTCCTTCGTGAGTTGCAAACTAAGACCAAACATGAATGCAATGAATTTCTTACCTTTCTCTATTTTTAACTACAAAGGTGAAATCACATAATGAATCAACAAATTCTTTAAATCCTCCATATTCTTATCCTTAAAATAAAATAGTGTGCAAGCATTTCGAAGCATATAAACTCGGTGAACATCCACTTTCTTCTTCCCTATATGAAACTAATATTTTAATAGTGCTTTCACGAGTATATTCATTAAAGTGAAGGGTTCTCCATTCATAACCACTAACTCATAATTTTTCACCATGTTTACTGCTTGTATATATCTCGGCATACCTCTGTTTAAGATATATTTTTTTTTAATTCTTGCCCAAGGAAATTCTATCTGGTTTGGAATAAAGGTGAGCCAAGACAGGTATGATGCCATTTCACTCAAAGACTATAGTTTGGCCGATTTTCTAGCAGTCAAAGTAGCAGCGCAAGAAGTGGACCATGGAGATACTACTGCAACCATTGTCGATTATGTAGACTGTGTACTAGTGTGCTTGTGAGAAGTGCAGTAAAAGTAAGTGGGATAAGTATCATGGGTAACGATCCCTTGCGCATGGTCTTTATGAGCGTAGGTAAGGGAATGATGCTTATTCCTTTTGGAACATAGAGTCTATGTATCCATTAAAAATGGCAGCTTGTTCAGCATCTCAATTGGCATCTTCAATTCTCTCTCCTATCTCTCCCTCTCTAATTGTGTGTTGTGGGTGTGCTCACAGATGAGTGTGACGAATAAGATTTGAATGCAAATTTGGAGATGAGATTATGGAATGATGGTTTTGGTTTCAGTGTAAGGTGGGAAAATTAGGCAGAGTAGGGTTTGATCGGAGACCTTTGAAATGGGGGAGAATAATTGTGCAAGAAAAGAACTTTAATCATTTGCTATATTATTAATTGAATTAAAGTTTGGGAATCCTAGATTTCTTGCCCAGTTCATGCCCATATGACGACTTTGCCCTTTTTTAATTTATTTTTTATTTATGAGACTAGGGTTTTGAATTATAGGTACTATTTGTATAGGAGAAGTCTTATACTTCAACTAAAACTCTAGTTATCTATCTTATAGGACTAGGATAATCTTACAGTATTTTTAATGTTTTTTATTATTAATTCTTAAGGTCTCATTTTTTAATTCTTGGTAATCGTATAATATTAATTCCAATAAAATTACCACCCATTCTTCTAAAATTTGGAATGCTATATATATATGTATACATATATATATATATATGAACCATTTGATCAAGAGATAATTTATTGCTAGATATTATATATACAAATAATACTTAAAAGTAAAAATAAAATATGAAAGAATAATTAATTAAATATGAAATAATTTCTAAGGCATTACATTTTTTGATAAATAAAATAAAATTAGGTAAAGTAACCGATTGAATATGAAATAAAATTGTGGGGCATTAAATCCTACACCCTTAAAGGAATTTGGTCCCCAAATTCTAACTTGAGTTACCGAAGAGTCCTGGTGATATTTTTGTATTTCTTCCATTTTCCCAAGTTACATTCTCTATCTTATGGTATTTCCATGGCAGTAGGATATTCCTTTGTGCATAATATTTGTATTCTTGATATAGGATTTGGACTTGTTGCTCTTTGAATGTCAACTCTTTTTGAAGTAACAAAATCTTATATTCTGTGATATGCTTAGAATCCTCTTGATACCTACATAGTTGTGACATATAGAAGATATTATGTATTTCCATAAAGTTTGATAGTGAAATAAATCGATAAGCTTCAACTCCGATCATCGCAGATTCTTTTCTGAGTTATAATTTAGAAACTCCATATCTTCAACACTAAATTCCAGAATTCTTCTTCTATTATCTATCTAGCTCTAAGTCATGAGTTGGATAGTTTTGCTCATATAATTTTGATTTCCTTAGGTATTGGAAAACTAAGAGAAAGAACTAAAACTTTTATATTGATATCGTAGTCCAAGTAAACCGACATCGAGGTATAAAATTGAGCCTTAGGTTTATGAATGTGAAGAAAATTTAGATGGTGATATATTGAAGTCTAAAAGGCCTCTAATTTGATATATCTTAGTATTCTCGCTAATTGTTTTTTCCATGTATATTGGAGTAGGGTGATTAAAGTGCCTATAGAAACCCAACAGACAAAGTTATAAATCACATGTTGACCATTTTTCTTAGTTCCATCAGAGTCAAGCTATAGAAAGAATCATAAATATCAATTATTGGAAAATCAAAGTCTGTATTTTCTACCTTAACACATCTTAGTATTAAAGTCATAACTTTCTCCATATATATCAGATGAAGGTCATTCAAATAGATATAGAAACCTAAGATACATATGTACAATTTATATGTTGACCATATCATATGTTGACCATATTGCCCAACTAAATCTGAATTGAGTGGTAAAAGTCATCACAATATTCTAGTATAGGAAAATTGAATTTCTTTATTTTTTGTATTGCCACACCATAGTATTTTAGTCATAGCTTTCTCCCTATGTATTGAATTGAACTGATTCAAATGGCTGTAAAAACTTAAGAGATAGATATTAAATTCATATGTTGACTGTAACACCAAATTAAATCAAAATAAAGTAGTAAAAGAGTTAAAACTATTTATTTTTGAAAAAAACAAAATCCTATATTTCCATATTTGATATATCTTAGTATTTTGACCATAACTTTTCCCATATATGTATATATATATATATATATCAGATTGAGGTGATTTAGGTATAATTGGAAACCTAAGAAATAGACCTAAAATTTGTATGTTGATCAATTTTCTTAATTCTATCAGGACGAAGTAGTAATGGTGTCACTAATATCCATTTTTGGGAAATCAAAGTCTAGTATCTTTCGACTGGACACATCTTAGTAGTTTGGTGATAACATACTCTATATTGATCGGATTGAGATGATTCAAGCAGCTATAAACACCTAACAAATTGACCCATGATTCTTAGGTTTGGAATCTTTCTAGATTCAATCCGTAACTATGATAAAAATACATTAGAAAATTTGGTTGTGTAAAACTAGGGTCTTGGAGAAGCATTCTTTCATGTAACATTCCTTTCCAAAAGTTAAATAATTGTTCTCTATGCTAAAGTATATCCAAAACTTTTAATTCAACATCTTAAGTTTACCCAAAGTCCTATTTGATTCATATTTCAAGATAGGGACCACAAAAATATTTTGGTACAATTGTTATATATATTTTTCTAGTGATTTAAATCTCCAAGATGTCTCTAAAGTTTAATAAATCAAATCCAACTAAAATGGATTTGTAAGGTTCATCCTCCTATGAGTTTATTGATGTAAGCCTTTCCTATTTGTAAATTGACTTGCTCATGCTTTCATGATAGGGATTGCCATAAGTAACATCGGGTTCAATCCTGTGCACTATGTTTACTATACCTTGTTAACTTTCAGAAAGTCATATGTAAATACACATCCTTACCCTATCAATTCCTACTGAAACTCTCAACCCTTAGTGGTAGTATATCTAATGTGTATAACATTATGTATGGATTTGTACATCAAAGTTTACAATTCTCATTCCTTAGTGGTCTTCGCTCTTGCTTCCTAAGTAGATGCCACTCTTTGCGATAAAGATTCTCACTTCTTCCTTTTCACTTTTCAAATCCTCCTCATTCTAATAAAATAATTTTTTCATAAATCTAAACAAGTTCCAATTATCGATCTAAGGTTTTTATCTCAATATCATATGCCTATTTCATATCTAAAATCATAACCTAAGCTTTTTGAAACTAACCTTGATTGTCAAGATGAAATATTTAAATCATGAACCAGCTTATGCAGGCTTTGACTCACCCTCTTATCAAAATAAGCCTAGATCAATAAAAGAAAACATCAAAGTACGCTAAGTAGTCAATCGAAAAAAAAAAAAAGATAGCAAACATTCACAATTCTCAAAGGGAAGAAAACTTTCAAATCTTAAAGTACCTCTGAGCTAAGTCTCATAATATGTCATGAATCCTATCATCACGTACCAAAAGTTTTCAATCATATCAATTGACATACCTAATAACAATCGTTCACAACCTCAATATCAATGAAATTTAATTATTCAATTCAGTGGTCAAACCTAAATACTCAGATCAATCCTTAAGAGTTTTACCTTATATTCCACAGTCCAGATGTAATACCTCACAATTTTATTTTATATTTAATCAATTACTTTACCTTATTTTATTTTATTTGTAAAAAAATGTAATGCTTTAGGAATTATTTCATATTTAATTAATTATTTTATCTTATTTTATTTTGCTTTTAAGTATTATTTATATATATAATATCTAGCAATAAATTACCTCTTGATCAAATTGTTCATATATTTATATATAACATTCCAAATTTTAGAAAAATGGGTGGTAATTTGATTGGAATTAATATTATACAATTACCAAGAATTAGCAATTAAGACTTAAGGAATTAATAATAAAAAACATTAGAGTTACTGTAGGATTATCCTAGCCTCAGAAGATACATAACTAGAGTTCTAGTTGAAGTATAACACTTCTGCTATACAAATAGTCTCTATAATTTAAAACCATAGTCTCACAAATAAAAAATAAAAATAAAAAGGAGCAAAGCTGTCGTGTGGGCACGGGCTAAGCAAGAAAACTGGAATTCTCAAACTTTAATTCAATTAATAATATAGCAAATGATTAAAGTTCTTTTCTTCCACAATTGTTCTCCTCCATTTCCAAGGTCTCCAATCACACCCTACTCCACCCTGAACTACCCATCAATTTTTCCCACATTACACTAAAACCAAAACCATCATTTGGCAATCTCATCCCCAAATTTGCCTTCAAATCTTATTCCTCACACTTATCTGTCAGTAAACAACACATAGTTAGAGAGGGAGAGATAGGAGAGAAAATTGAAGATGCCAATTGAGATGACTAATGAGCTGCCATTTTTGGTGGATACATGGACACTGTGTTCCAAAATGAATAGACACCATTCTCTCACCCACGCTCACAAGGACCATGCGCAAGGGAACATCGCCTATGCTACTTATTTGATTTACTCTTATTGCACTCCTTCCCTACATAGTAGCACATAGTTTACATAATCAGCAACAGCAGCGGTACCTCTGTGGCCCATTTCTTAGCTGCTACTTTGACTCCTAGAAAATTAGCCAAATCAGATCGTGAAAAATGGTATTGTATCTGTCTTGGTTCACACTTCTAAAAGAACTATTAAAATATTACCTGTATATAGGGAAGAAGAACGTGGATGTTCATAGAGTTTATATGCTTTGAAATGCTTTCATGCTGTTTGATTTTGAGGATGAGAGTATGGAGGATTGAAAGAATTTGTTGATTCACTATGTGATTTCACCTTTGTATTTGAAAATAGAAGAAGGTAGCAAATTCATTGCATTCATGTTCAGTCTTAGTTTGTGACTCACATAGGAAATGTGAGTTGTGATAAAATCACATATCCCATTTGGGCAGAAATCAAAGTTGGAGACATGATGTGAAATTAATTTTAGAGCATGGAAAGTAGTGGAGGTGGGATGCAAGTATGAGATTGAGAATGGACTTTTACAAGTGTTAATGGAGGGTGCTATATACACCAACTTGGCAGCAGTTAGTGTTATTGTCACATGCTATATGAATCTACATAAGGGGAGAAAGAGAGGAGATTTATGGGCCTGGCAAAACTTATGATCGTATACATCCAGGAGATTTAGGTCCTTTGAAATTTTGCTATCAAATTGGCATGAATTTTGAGGATTACCACACACTATCCATTATTTCACAGTGTAATTTATTTTATGAATTATGTCTTTTTTTTCTTTCTATCTAATTAGATCACTTTGAGAAATTGGTTTGATTGAAATAATAAATCTTATTTAGGCTCAAAAGTAAAAGATAGCCTTATAAGTTTTATTTCTATTAATTTAGAGTACCAAGGAAATAACTTAAATAATATTTGGTGGTTTTGTTTCTTTAAGATTTGATTCCTTTTATTGAAACAATGGTTGCACTTGTATTTAAATGAGATAATAGTTTGATAGGAAAAATAAAAGGCTTGGAGAAGAATAGGGATATAGTCAATCCAGACCGCATCTATGAAAACAAAAGAAAAAACTTCACATCTTGACTATAGGGGATTAGACTTAATGAATAGAATTAAAGATAGGGATGACTTACTTAGGGTAGAATCAACATGGATTGCTATTATTCATAATGGGTCGAAATGTTAATTAAGTTAAATATTATTTTGTGTGACATGTGATTTGGAACTTTACACATCAAAGTTGGTTCTTGAATCGGTCGATTAGTACTGTGAGTGCCTCAACTTATAATTATTATATGATATTACTTTTCAAAACTAGAAGGATATAAGTGTAGTAATGCATGTTGAAACCATTTTTCAATATACACTGCACCATATATGTATTCCGCTGCAAACAAAAAAAAAAAAATTTCTTTTCTTATTTCTAGATAAAAGAAAACCTATGCTTTATGATATTTTTTAATGCTTCTAGACTAACAATTAAATTTAATGATCAATTGATTACTATTATAGTTACAATTAGTTAGATCCAACTTAGTTGAGTGCATGAGGGACTTCACTAGGTAGTAATGGGCTAGCTGGTTGAATCCCAAACCCCCATGGCTTAATCATTCTGGCACACAACAGAAGTCATTTGTGGCTAAGGTAGGTTGTGGGAATTCTCGAGGACACCCAAGCACTATTTTGGCAATGTCGCATTTTGCTCAGAGTGATAAGGTATTATTACGGTGGGAGTCATAAGGTTGACTAACTACAATAAATACTATTTGGTCATCATATTTCAGTTAATAGTTTAGAAAACCATTTATTAAACTTATGACTTGTCACCGTTTAACTGTTTATAAAATTCTTGATTTGTTATTGCCTAACTGTTTGAAATAATTTTTACTTATGTTTTTCTTGAATATTTTCACTATACAATTCCTCTAGTATTTTCATTGTACAAACTCTCGAATATTTTCACTGAACAAATCATGTTAAATTCATAAAATCACATGGCATACGTACTTAGCACTCACTAAGTTTTTTGCACAGACTCTTTTCTTTTCTTTAACTTCTTTTTGGCAGACATTAATCCTAGTCCTAGTGAGGAGGTGGGTCTAGCTTTTGACAAGAATTGGGACTGAAGTATTATTTTGGGACTTTTGCAGTAGATTTAGTTCATTATGGCATTATCTTATTAGTCACTTTAATGGTTTTTTAGGAGCAGATAAAGGATTGGATATTTCAAGTTTTTCTATGTTTGAAATTTATTTGGCAACTAGAAATGTTGAAAATTTTTTTTATGATCAATATTTTGATTGGTGACTTATATATTTAGGATTGATTTTCATGCCTCAAGACTAAACTATATGGTTCGATTTTGGGGTGAACAACCTCAATTACTACCATTGTGAGGGCAATTACCATCAATCTTAATATATGTTTGTTGAGAGGCTAAGACAAATTGATCTTTGGTGGGAAATGCAGCATGTGATCAATGATAAGTGGAAAATTTGAGTGCTTGAGAGTGAACTTCATCAAGATTAGGTAGCTTTGAGCTAGTGACAACCTGAGAGAAAAAACGTTCATATTCTGGTGGTAAAGTTGCTCAAAACTAAAGAACATCGAGTTGGTCCCTTCTGTCTGCATGGCCACAATATCGGAGGAAATAGAAAAGAGACTATTTCACTCGACATAGATGTGATTAAAATTTCTAAAGTTCTTTGTCAAACTACGATTATCCATGTTTATAGATTGATACTCAGTCGAAACCTCATACATGCAGGACAAATTGCTTGTGTATAACCTTTGGAGATGTATCCAAATTACTTTACTGATTCTAAAATTAATACACAAATCCACTATGGAAGGTTCTACAGAGTTCCATAAAGCATATATGATTTGGCGGTCTTTTTGTTTCCAAAGAGTAGCCTTCTTGGGACCAGAATCTGGAAAAGGTGATTAATCAGTAAAGTTATAGGCATTCCCTATATGTTCAAGAAATACTTCCACTAGGATAGACCAATAGTAATAATTACTTCCATTTAATTTATGATTAGTAATTTGAATTGGAGATCTAGTGAAGCTTTTTGGGTCCATCAAAAAATAATACCTACAAAATAATAAAAGACTGAGAAAAAAAA
>JACGDI010005603.1:27723-68612 GCA_014898725.1 Jacaranda copaia
TTTTATAGTATGTAAACATAAAAAGGCTGGACAATTGAGCGGTCACCTAAATAAATATAACTTTATTGTTTGCCCTAAAATGACAGCAACAACAAAGAAAAATAATACTACACGCTAAAGAAACAAAATTGCGGTGGTGGTAGGCTTGCAGCATATTAGTTGGTAGAGGTGACTGTATGGGTTTGGTTATAGTAGTTGTTTGTTTCTTTTAGTGGTGCCAGCAGTGTTGACATGCGGGTGGCTTGTGAAGAACAATAATACATATTTTGACAATAATGCCACAACGACATACGGATGCAATGGGTTAATGGAAACCTAAGCACTTGTACTAAAATCCACAAACTTGAGAACAAATGGCTAACGGTGGTAGTCAAAAGGATGACGGTGTTGTGGCCAAATAAGACCTTGAGGTGGGTATATCAAAATTTGGCTCTTGATACCTTGTAAAGTAGGAGATTTATGTAAATATGTCCATCTAAATCTCAATGACGGATAGAACTTCTTGAATAAGAAGAGAATGTATCTACCTAAAATAGCATTTAATTTACACCACATATACGATACATGTCTAGCTCATGTGTAAAATACATTTGTTAACAGGAATGGCCTTATAATTGGGTATTTCAAAATTTTTTTGGGCTTGAGTAAGGTAAAACCCACCCATTGATAAACTCACCATCATCTATGATTTAAATACGAGCACAGGTTGGGATTAATAAAATTCTTGGCATCCCATTTGCAAAGAGCTTGCAGAGGCATGTCACTCATAATGGTTTGATGATTATCACTATGGATGTTATGGAATTTTTTATCCAGAAGGTCTTGATGAACAATGGTACTTCAATCAATATCATTTTTCTTGATGCTTTAAGTAGGATAGAAATTGATATTATAATAATTAAATTGCTAAAACCTATTGTTTTAGCTCTTGTTCAGGTTGAATTTTCAATATCTTTAGGTATTTAGAATTAGAGAAAAACCATCATGATTAAGTATTTGGTCATCCATGCTCTCATTGGATATAATGTGATCTTGGTCAGATAAACTCTTTATCAATTTGGAGTAGTTGTGTCTCTCTAAAGATGAAGTTTCCAACAAAGGTGAGAATATGGGAGGTAACACATTACCAGGCAATAACTAGAAAGTGTTGCAACATTTCTTTAAAATTAAGGAGAAAAGGTCACTACTAACCCATACTTGCATATGGTATTTCTCCATAAAAATTTTGTCACCTCACTTTCTATTTTCTTGGCTATTAGCATTGCTTCCACTAATATTGTAAAGTAATTAATAGCTACCATGTGGAATTTTGGTTGCCCGTTTGCTAAAGGTATTGGTTCTATAATCTTAGTTCCCTATTTATGAAATGAACATGATGACATCATAGCTGTCACATCCTCTACAAGGTGATGAATTAAGGTTGAATGGTTTTGACATTCTCTCACCTTTTGACCACATCTTATGTGTTATCTCTTTAGACAAAATTATCCTACTCTAAGGACTTTCCTTATCAATGCCATTACTCTTGTGTGGTTCACATAACATCTCTCATGTTTTTCCTTGAAAGAATACTCCCTATCTTCCTTTAAAAGGCATCTTAGGCATGGAAAGGTAAGGGATCTTTTGTATAGTTGGTCTTCAATTATCACAAATGAGCTACTTATATTTACAATCAAATTGCCTACTGCCTTTTTCATGAAAAAAGTCATTCTCTTAAGTATCTCAGGCTTTTTGCTTGCCAATCTTCTTTTTCTTGTATTGGTATTGTTTATTTGCTACTTCATTCTTCTCTATGCTATGTATGGTAATCCTTTGGGTCTTGCAATCAATCAATGAATTTTCCAATTTGGCAACATAGTAACATAGTTAACTTTATCATTTTTCTAGCACAGAACCTACTGGGGTTGGAAACTTAAGGACGTCTTCTTTAATTCTAGTATAATCTCCACATACTTTTTCATAATTTCTTTTTTTGCTTCGTATTGTCCTTCTACTTACTGTAGACCAATTTAGAATCAGAATGAAGGATCACATTATGCATCCTTACATCTTGCACCATCTTTTTTCCTTAATGCAAGCCTCATATTCAACCTTATTTTTGGAAGCTTTAAACTTAAACCTTATAGAAAATTCTATTTCATTCTATTTGGGGCTAATTAATACCATTCTTGCCCAAGCTTTAGCAGTAAAAGTGGATCCATCTATATGTACTGCTTATGCATTTTATCCATCAAGAATCATCATCCCCTAATATTATATTTGCCAAATCATGTGCTTTAATAGCTGCTTTGAACTGGTATTCTACATCAACTTTGCCCATTTTCAAAGAACATTTAATTATCCCTCTTAGTAACTTTAGCCTACCTAGGATCTACTTAAGGGGTAGATTAGTTCGAACGACTATGGTATCAGATATGAAATAAGGTCTTAGTCTTTAGAAAGTGGTAACAAGTGCTAATGCTAATTTCTCAATCTCAAAAATAGCTTTGTTCAGCCCCTGCAAAATGTTACTCACAGAGTGTATTGTTACTTATAAATACACATGTCTCTTCTAGCACAAGCTTTGTTAGTAAAGATAGGTTCACTAGCATTTGTAAGGCTTCTTGACATTCCTAGTCTTACTTAAAATTTTTGGTTTCCCTTAATACCTTGAAAAATGGTACACTCATTTCCTTTAACATAGACATGAAATAGCTTGGTGTTGCAATCCTCCCTATTAGTTTCTACACTTCGTTGATTTAGTCCTTATATTTTGTATTGCTTCAATTTTTTCAAGATTAAATTTGATGCCTCTTTATGTTATTATATATCCTAAACATTTTCACTTTTTACTTTGAAGGTGCACTTAGTAGGACTTAACATCATTATGTACTATGTCAACACCTTAAAGGTTTGTGCCAAATTAGCTACGTTATCTCACCTACTCTTAACCAACATATCATCCACATACACTTTCATATTTTGCCTTATCAATTCTTGAACATCTTATCCACCAGTCTCTAGTATGTGGCTCCTATATTTCTCAACTCAAAAGGCATAACTATATAGTAATACGTTCCTAATAGGGGTAATGAATTTACCTTCTATTAGGATTTAGAAAGATATGGTCGTAGCCCTGCAAAGCATCCATGAGGCTTACCAACTCATATCTAAACATTAAATCCACCAATTGATTGCTCTTGGGAAAGGGGCAATTATCCTTAGGGTAGGCCTTGTTCAAGTCATAGAAATTGATGCATGTCCTTAATTTTCTTGCTATTTTTGGTACCAAGACTAAGTTTGAAAAATATTCCAAACATTAGATCTCTATTATATGTCCATTTTTAGCAATTTATTAAATGTTTCTTGTATAATTTTCTTCTTTATTGATCTAAAATGTCCATTATTCTGTTCAATTAGTTTGCACTTTGAGTTAACATTAAGTTAATGAATAACAATCCCAAGATAAATCTTTTCTAAATCTTTAGAAAGAGACTCACTATTCGCCTATATAATTTCTCCCCCATTGCAATCTAATATGAATCATCTAATTAAGGTCCTATTCTACCAAATCAATATTCAAAAGGTCTTCATTAAGTTGTACGTGTGGGCTTAGATCTTATCGCATTTTCCCACTTCCTTTTTCTTTCCCCACTCAATCTACCTTTGTGTTATTTTCTTGAATCCTTTCCTTATAAACTCTACATAACACTTTTTGGCAAAGTGTTGATCTTTTTTTATTTCCCTTACTCTTCTTTCAATAGAAAATTTTATCTTCGTGTGGTATGTGCTGATGATAGCTTAAAGGCCGATCAAGGTGACTTTCCTTACATTAAATTATAAGCTAATAGTACATCTACTACATAAAACCTAGTCATTATGGTCTTGCATAATGGCTCATCTCCTATTGATAAAGGCAGGACTACTTACTTCATAGGATGTACCATTTCTCTTGTAAATCCAAACTAAGAAGTATCTACATCGTTTAGTTCAATAATTTCTAGATCTATGTTGTCAAATAACTTGTAAAAAGGGCATCAAATTGAGTTACTTTTTTCCACAAAGATTCAAGTGATATTATAATTGGCTATAGTCATCATGACAATTTATGCATCATTATAGGGAGCTTATATCCCCTTTCAAATCCCAAGGTCAAATTATATCAAAAACCCATTGGTGACCATGTAAACTACAAAATTTTATCTTTCTTTCTATATTAAATGCATTTGATTTACTTACCTTATTAGAGTCTCCATCCATGGGTTTCCCAAAGCTAACATAGATAATTCCCTTAGTAAAGATATTAACTAGTTGTATTTTTCTCATCCTATTACCTCTTCTATCCTGATTATCCTGGTTGAAGTTCTCACCCTCTTTATATCCTTTAGGGTGCTCTTCTTAATGATGATGAGCTTGTTCTTTGTCCCTATATATAAACTCTTTAAATGCCTTTCCTAAATGAGCCTTTGGATTCATCTTTCAAATTATGGTAATCATTTGTCGTGTGGCTATAGTCATTATAGAACTTCTAGAACGTACTCGATTTGGGCTTTATAGGACTTACTTTAGCTTTTCTAGGTCATTTTATTAAAAGTTCCCATCTATTGCCATTAAAGACTGAGATCTAAATATCTTCAACTAGGTGTATTATTTAAACTTAGGTGGCAACATACTTATTTCCCTTTCTTCAACATTATGTTTCTTAAGTTATGCTAGCTTCATTATTTTTGTCCCTTTTCTTTCCTAATACATCATCGATTTTTCATGCCGTTTTCATGTTTAGATATTTTTTTACATGTGACAACAAATCATCAAAGCTTTATGGCCATTTCTTAGTTTAAGATAAAGATTTTTCAATGCTACAAACCCTGCAAAAGAATTAACTAACATGTCTTCTGATATGAAGGGTACATCTCTTATTCTCCAAGGGCACTCATCACTCTAGTATCTTAGAGTTTGTTGCCTGTGACTCTCTTAGACTTGATTAGTTTAGCTTATGCCTTTTTTAGCTGTTAATCAATGTCATGTTTCTTGTCACACCAAAGGATGGCTTGGAGAGTGAGTTAACGAGTGAATGCAACTATTTGCAAACTAAAATATTATTAGTGGATGTTTAAATAAAATAAAGGTTAGAGGTTGTACAAATAAGTCACATATCTACATCAAGCTATAAGCTATCTAATCTTGAGTTTAGTTAGGAATGTATTCATGAGGAAGGCTTGATCTTTCTATATCACCACATTATTATAGTGGTCATGAGATTTTATGCTACAGTCCCCATGAGAGTAGAAGGTCTATGTGACTCCATTTGCCAAAAAAAAAAAAAGAAATTATTAGTATATGTTTAAAGAAAATAAAGGGCAAAGGTTACATAAATAAATCACATACCTACATCAAGCTATAAGTTATCTGGTCTTAAATATAGTTAGGAATGTGTTGGCGAGGATAGCTTGATCTCTCTATATTACCACACTATTATAGTGGTCTTGAGATTTTATGCCACAGTCCCTATGAGAGCAAAAAGACAAATAACTCGAAAGTAGGATATGGGAGGATTCTTACAGTTGGAATGTATTGTCTCCAATTGATTCATCTACTTATGCATGCCAAATAGTATGGCTAGGTTATTAGTGCAATCCTTACTTAAATAGATTCATTTAACCCTGACACTTGTACTTATGCTCAAGTGCCCTCTTCTAGCTTTATCTATTCGTTTCTTTTCCTTTCTTCTCATGAGATTACTTACATATGTATAATTAGTACTTGACTTGGAAGGCGATTCTTATAGGCATAACACCTTCAAACATTTAACCCTAATTAGAATGTTGGATAGAGATTAGAAATCTTCGACTTGAAAGAGAACTTAAAAAAAAAAAGGATTTCTCAAAATGATAAATGTATCACCTAGTCTCACCCAAAATGTGGCAACAACTTCGAATATTTTTCTCATGAATTACTATCACCTCCACAATTATAATCTCAAAGAACTTGCTAAAGCTCTAGCATGCCCTAGACATATCCTTATGAGCCATTTTCATAAACATCCTTTCAGTAAAAAGACATGAGAATTGCTCTTCACTCTTTATCCCTTTAGCATATCTCACCTTCAAACATTTATTCTCCTTTAGCAATGTAGCTGTCTTTACCTCTTTCTAACTTTGCCATTTAAACACCTCTGCTATCTTTTCCTTACAAATATGTCACCATCACCATAGTTTCCACTTTTGGCGAGAATTCTGCCTTACTAAGTCCCACCACCTTAAACTTTATAGGGAGTTTATTTTCACAAAAAAGATGACTTGACATCTCCCAAACTCTAACTATTGGGACAAAGACATAAAATTTGATGACACGATAAATGTGGAAGCCACTCTGTGTTTAGCTAACACTTAAGCATCTAAAGAGAGATAATTGAGGGCTTATGTAAACTACAGTTGCTGAGAGCCTTCTTAAAGATACCTACTAAAAGATATCAAAGGCTAGCGAACAACTATAAGTTATTTGTGGAGCGTAAGACCTTGCTAAGGACTTTGTGTAATTACCAAAGTATGAGACCTTCATTAAAAAATTCTAAATCATGCCTGATGGTGTCACCAATGCTTGACCAAGCAAATGTTGCCTCTTTGCACTCTGTGGACATCATCACTGGATACCTAGCAAGCGTCATCCTTGCATTGAACCTATGAACACCAACTCAAATTTTGTTCAAGGCTCTAAATCATATCATATCCTACTTTCCCACGTTATGCGTTTAAGAATAATTGTCCTTAAAGTTGATATGCCTCAAGAATTTCTTATTAACAATGCTCATGAAGACTAGAGTGAAGTAAAAATAAAGAGCAAGAGAAAGACATTACTCTGCTAATTAACTTCTTAAATTCCCAAAGAGACATGCTCCTCATAATGAAACCCTCAAAATATTTGTTTGTGTTTTTGGATGAACACAAGACAACTATCACAATGCCTCCTAGCAAAATAAAAAGTTTGGAAAACTTACTAAGCCTCAACTTAGACAAAAGATGAGTAAATGTTGGTTTACACATTTAACCCACTTAGCAAATGGACCTCCAAAGGTCTCCTAAGTAGGAGATGCCCCAAAAAGAATTTTTAAGTCATTTGTGGAGCATAAGCCCTTAAGACATGTCTTCAACATCCTGCATGCTTTCAACATCCCAAGAGATGCAAACCTTAGTTCCAAGAAATTTTTCTAAGGCCCTCTACTACAAAAGATATTGGTTCTCTTATGGAAATTTTTTATCAATTTTATCCATTTGTCAAAAACTTTTGAGGGAATTATGACGGATTATTGACAAAAATGATGCCCATTGAAGATCTACCTAAAAATCATTGATAAAATAGCTTGCTTTTGGCTCAAAGTTTTCTGACAAGTTGTTTGTTGAAAAAGATAAAAAATATTTTTTGACGGAATTTTGGATGGATATGTCGTCGAAAATTAGCAATTTTTTAAATATTAAAATTTAATTAATAAATTTTTGATGAAATTCTGAACAAATAATTCTAGTGGAAAGTAAAATATTTGAACCCTGATAAGGGCTCTACTTTTTCTTCTTCGTTTTCTTTTCTTTCCTCTATTTCTCTATTTCTATTTGTCCTCCATCTTTCTCTACCTCTCTCCTACTGCACCCCTCTCACCCACCACCACTCATTGCCGCTTGTTGCGTCGCCAATAGCCAACCCATATGCACCATAGGGCACCGTACATGACTACTGCCATTTCATTGCCACCACTACACATCCTTTCTTATTTCACCACCCCACTTAGCTTTTAATTTTGAATTTCTTATTTATGATTTCTCTTTTTATTTTATATTTATAATTATAATTATTGAACATGATTGAAACCTTATAGTTTAACTCATGATTTAAGGGTCTATGGTTTTAATTTTGTAGAAATTGAATAATTTAGGATTTGGATAAGTTTCTAGTAATTTTAATTCATGAATTTTAAATGTTGTGTGTTATGTCTTATATGTATGTATTGATTATTACTGAAAATTTGATATTTTAGAGTTTTTTTTTTTGTATAAATTAGAGTTTATTAAATTTGTACTACATGTTTAATTTGTTTAATTTAGTGTTTGTTCAATTTGTGTGCTTTAGAGTTCAATTATTAAATTTAATGGCCAATATATTTTGGACTGAGTTGTATGCACTTTAAAGAAACATTCTTTAGATATTTTGGATTAAGAAATTTGATTGCACTGTAAATAACCTGAAGTTCTATTATATAGAAATTTTGATTTTACTTTTCATTTGAAAAGATTGAAAAAACAAAATTACTTTCCAAAGTTGATAAGTTTTTGCATCCAGCAGTTATTATTATTATTATTATGTCTAATCTATACTACTATTATACAGCACAATGGTGTGGAACCCATAATTATACAATTTTGATTTTAATTGTGCAATTTTGGCCAAATGACAAATTCTTAGAATTTTGAGCATTTTAATCCATTTAAAAAAAATTCATTATTTGTTGAATATTATCTCTAACCGATATGATTGTATTTTATCTCTAATTTTTTTCATTCGAAAATTAAAATCTATTTATCTATCTATGCTATTATATATAGCACAATGGTGTGAGACCCGCAATTGTGCAATTTTAATCAAATGTCAAATTGTTATAATTTTGACTTTTTTAATTCAATTGAAAAGTTTTCATTGGTTGTTTATTTACTTTTAAATTTCATTTTAATATGATCAACTTATCTGTTATAACTAAAATATTATAATGTTTGTTTATCCAAAAATGCAATATAGATTCTATCTCGTAAGATAATTCAAAAAATATTTATAATTATTTTTTTATCTCACTAAATAAGTTTATAAATTAAAAAATATTTTATAAGCATCATATTAAGTACTCTTATCAAATTCTATCTTATAAATTTAATTTATGTCTTAATTTATTTTTATTTGAAGTAATACAATATTCAATTATTTTTAATAAAAAATTATTAAATAAATTGAAAAAATTCAATCATTTGATAAATAAATTCTTTTATGTCTTAATTAGATAATTATTTTCTAGACAACTTAGAATTTAAATGTGGATGTATAAATATCTATTTGATTTACAAAACGTATTTAGTTAAATGTTCTACTGTACTTTTATTTTCTTAATTCTTTCATTTACTTTTTTAAATTTTATCATTTAAAATTTTTTTGTATAATTTATAAACTTAGAGTTAACACTTCTTCATATTCTACAACTTATTTAGGTACAAATTATCTTCGAACATAATATTTTTGAAATAAATTATTCGTATTATTTTGTTTAATTTATAATAGATTTCATTACTTTAAACACTAAAAATAATTATGATTCACTTTTAATCACATGAAAATAAAATAAATATTATTATAAAGTAAATTATTTTAATATAAAAATTCTTTTCGGTGCATCACACTAAACGCATACTAGTTCGAATATATTATTGAGTATAAACTTGAATATCTTATGCTTTAATTCAAATTTAATTAATATATCAAATTTTATATTAAATTCAAATTCAAATTTACTATTCAAATTTGAATTTGAATTTTGAATATTTCATAAGAATTCAATTTGTGAACAACCCTCTTTTTTGCACCCCAACAAAATGCCGTTTTCCGTTTGAATATTAAAATATGTCAACCCAAGAAAATTCTATAGGTCGGGACGCCTCCGCAGTCTGCTCTGCATCCCTGACTGGTTCACACTATACAGGTCAAGCCATAGGGGAAAATTTTAATTAAATAAGTGAACACCGCCAAACAATAGAAAAATATCTGAAAAAAAAAAAAAAAAGATACTCTTTATTTCTCGTTTAATTAGCTATATTGGAATACTTCATGTCTAAGCTTATACTTTAAAAAATTGCGAAAATAAGCTTAATCTTTTTGTATTATATTATAATTTTTACTTATTTCATACAATTAACGATGAGATTATAGTTTGAATCCAAGTTAAACCCCTAAAATTTTGAGAAGTTGGTTTGATCGGTTTTCATAATGGTTGTTAGCTGACTATTTTTATTATTATTAATTATTAAAATAATTGACTATTATTACTATTATTAATTATTAAAATAATTGTAGATTATTGTTAGTCGCTAAAAGTTAATTAATGATGATTTATATCCTGACATAACAATGTATCTCATGTAATAATATGGGAGAAATCAGGACAAGTGCCCGCGTTTCCAGCAGAACAAGAAGCCGAAACAGTGCCATATCCGTATGCCAACTCTTACCACAAAAATATTTCATTCTCGTGCACATCAAAAATTTCTCTCCACAATCTTCTAACCAGGTTAGCAAGAAGCAGTTTTTCTTCGTTTAAACAAGAATCCCAATTCAACAATGGCAAAAGGATATAGGAAAAGGGGCTTAAGGGCACTTCAACTTTTCATTTCGGAAGACTGCAGAATCATCTTCAGCTATCAAGAATGCTGGATATGATCAAACCAGTTGAATATGACGAAGTAGAAGAAATAGAAACGGTGCCGGAGGATGTTAAAGATGGACAATTTGCTGTTCTAGCAGCCGAAAATGGGGAGGAGCCAACGAGGTTTGTGGTGGGATTTGGAGTTCTGAAACATCCAGCATTCTTGAGGTAGCTAAATTTGGCAGAAAAGGAATATGGGTTTCAGCAGAAGGGGCCCCCGGTGATCCCATGTCGGCCTGATGAGTTGCAGAGGATTCTACAAGACAAGAATGGCAGGGATTCTGTACAATAACAAGAGGAAAGAATTAGTAGCAGCTTAGGCACAATCAATCATGATTCTTTATGTTCGTGGCTGAACACGAAAGTCTGAACATGGTGTAGTGGGACGAGACAAGGTTGCCACTGCTGCTCCCTCCCTTTTAATTATGGGGGGAAAAAAATTCATGATTCATTATGGAAAATTGTTTATTTTTAATCTGTTCATAAGCTAGAGAATATGGTGTAAACAAGAAGAACAGATGAGATATACTTCTTGTGTTTATTATTTTCACCTTTGTTCCAGGGATAGTCAAGTTCATCACAATGTTTTAGTGATCTTTCCAATCCAAGAACTGTTTACCTTGTTATCTTCTGATGAAACTTGAACCAGTAATCCCCTCAGTTTCTGAAGATGAGCTGTATGGTCCCTCCAAATGGTCTCTGTCTCAGTGTGAAACAGTCTCCGCTTCCAGTTCCAGTTTCCATGTCAAACAGAACTCAAGCCGACGATTTCTTATGAAAAAAGAACTATTGTTGTGCATTTCCAGAGAGGTTTTGAAGTGGTAAAAAATATTGCAATTGACTAATCTCTGATTCCAATAGATTATGTAAGTTTGACTTAGTAAAATAAACTAAGATATAGGAATTCCGAATCAGAACTTGTATTTGCTAATGCTAATGCTAATGCTAATGCCGCTGCCGCATCATATTTCACAAAGGTATAATAGCTAAAAAAGAGAATAGATTAATAGCTCCAGCGATAATATAAAGCCTTCATATCACGCCTCTGAGTTGTTGTACAAAATCTTTTTCCTGACATCAATCGGGGGAAGAAGCATGGTGATTCCCTCAAAAAATTTGTCCTAAGGAACACCTGTAGTAGCTGTAGAGAAACTCTCAGCACCTATTCTAGACACCAAAATAAAATAGCTCGCCTAACTTTCAGGGCTGTTTATTAGCTGCCAAGTTTGTTTTGCTTTTCATTCCAGCTGTACACGTGTAGCAGGATTATTCTTTGCTTGTTGCCTTGTTTTCGAAGCTAATCATTGTATATATATACACACGATACGTTCATTTAGCTAAATATATAGAAAATAATACAATCTTTTACTTTCCTCCATTTCTTTACATGGTACCAGAGCATTTGTTTTACCACCCAATCCATCCACACTCTTGAAACCCAATAATGGCTGCTCTTCTTGATCCCACCCAAAATCCCTCTTTCCCCCACTACCTTCCGAATGAAAATCCTACTCTCATCTTGGTTTCCCCTGTACTTACAAGCACAAATTATCACTCCTAGTCTAGAGCCATGCGTATGGCATTATTCTCCAAACATAAATTGTGTTTTGTTGATGGGTCTTTGTTAGCTCCCCCAAGCATTGATCCCCTATATCCTGCTTGGGAGAGATACAACACCATGGTCCTTTCTTGGTTAAATCATTCAATTTCTTCCCTTATTACTCAAAGTGCTCTTTGGATCGATCAAGCATATGAAGTATGGAATGATTTGAGAGAACAATTCTCTCAAGGGGATATTTTCAAAATTTCAGATTTGCAGGAAGAAATTTTTGCATTCAAACAAGGTGAGCACTCTGTGACTAATCATTTTACTAGATTGAAAGTGCCTTGGGATGAGTTGCTGAATTTTCGTCCCACACTTTCATGTTCATGTCCAACTCCTTGTTCTTGTGAAGCTCTTATAACTATGAAGCAGCGCCAAAATAGAGATTAAGTCATCCATTTTCTGAAGGGACTAAATGATACATATTCTACCATACACTCTTAGACCCATTACCATCTATAAACAAGGTTTTCTCATTGGTTGTGCAATAGGAGAGACAGTTCACCATGGGCATTACCAAGGCCTTTATTCATTAATCTGTTCCTACGCCAAGGCTCTTCGCAGACCCCTTATCACAAAAGATTCCTTAAACCTCATATTTATACTCTTTCTAGTGGCAATAAATGATACTACACCTATTGCGGCAAACCATTTCATACCGTTGAAACATGTTACAAAAAGCATGGTTATCACCCTAGCTATAAACTTAGAAGTCTCACTCCCAATGCTCATAATGTACTGTCAATTGCCCCATCCTTTGGTTCATCATTTGAGTTTTCTAAAGAGACTACTAGATCGAGTCCTCTCTCATTTTCTCTAGAGTAGATTCAGCAAGTGTTATCACTTCTTCAACAATCTACCATTGACACTACTTCTCATATTGCCAATCACATGACTGTTGCTCTTTCTACTCCCACCAAAAGTAATCATTTCTCATTTTCTTACTTCTCCTGTTCCTCTTTATAGATAGTGGATACCGATGCAGCAAACCACACCTCTCACTCTTTATCTTTATTTCTCACATATCACAGAATCAGACCTATCCTAGTTACTCTCCCAAATGGTGATAAGCTCACTGCACATCACTCTGGCACTGTTATTATCAATGATAGACTTACATTGCATAATGTTCTTCATGTTCTAGGTTTTAAATTTAATTTTCTTTCTAGCACAAAGCTAACCACCTCTCTTCATTGTTGTCTTATTTTTCAACACCATCACTATTTTAACTAGGACCTAACTATGTGAAGGATGATTGGCTTAGCTGATGTGCAAAATGGTTTTTATGCCTTGCTTCAGTCTCCCTCCACCATATCATTAGCCTCAGTTACTTCTTCATCTGGCATGCCAACAACATTCAACATCTAGCACTACAGACTTGGTCATGCCTCCACCTCTAGATTGAAACTCCTCAGCAAACATATATCATCACTTAACTTCCTAAAGGACTCTTGTTGTGATGTATGTCATCTAGCCAAACAGAAGAAAGTCCCCTTTCCTATTAGCTTAACTAGATCACTAAACTGTTTTGATGTAATCCATGTGGATATTTGGGGTCACTTTTCTACCCCTTGTATACATGTTCATAGATACTTCTTAACTATTGTTGATGATTGTAGTAAGCACACTTGGTTATTTTTTATGGCAAACAAATCCGATGCTTAACATTTAGTTCAATCCTTTTTTACTTTAATAGAAATGCAGTTTTCTACTCATATTAAAACCATCTGAACTGATAATGGGCCCGAGTTTTCCGTGCCAGTTTTCTTTACTTCTAAAGGCGTCATACACTAAACTTCTTGTGTTGAAACACCAAAATAAAACGGTGTTATTGAAAGAAAGCACCAACATATTCTTAATGTAGCAAGAGCTTTACTATTTCAGTTAAACATTTCTAGTGCTATGCTGTCATGCATGCATTCCATCTAATTAATAGAACACCTTTGCCTATTCTAAACAACCAATCCCCTTTTGAAATTCTCTACCATACCACTCCTAATTTCTCCTTTCTTAAAGTTTTTGGTTGCCTATGTTTTGGTTCCACTCTTAATTCCCATAGATCTAAGTTAGATCCTGATGCTCGAAAATGTGTTTTCTTAGTTACAAATCAAGCACAAAAGGATTTCTTCTTTTTGACTTAACATCTGTTGAAATCTCCATTTTCCAAAATGTCCTTTTTCATGAGTCTGTCTTCCCTTTTTACCAACCAACCCCAAAAGATCCTGTACCTCTACCTAATTTTCATAATTCAGCCATATATGATGAGCCCAACACTATTACTTCACAAGATGCTGCACTTCCTTTATCAATAAAAGACATTCAACTAGGAACAAGCAGCCTCTAACCTACCTTGCTTATTGTCATTACTATCTTGCCACATTAGCTACGCCACATCCGTCCATCTCAGGTACGGTTCATCCTCTTTCTTATGTGCTTTCTTATACTCATTTATCTCCTTCCCATAAGCCCTTTTATCTTTCTATTTCCCTTTTTATTGAACCAAAATCAGATTAGCAAGCTATTAAAAGTCCTTATTGGTAGAGGGCAATGCAGATTGAGCTTGACGCCCTTGTACAAAATAATATTTAAGAGCTCATTCCTCTCCTTATTGGTAAGCATCCTATTGGATGTAAATGGGTATACCGTATCAAACATCGCGGTGATGGTTCCATCAAATGCTATAAGACATGTCTTGTTGCAAAGGGGTACACTCAAACTGCTGGAATGGATTATTTTGATATTTTTTCTCTGATTGCAAAGCTATCTACTGTCCATTTACTCTTAGCCCTTGCAACAACTAAAAATTGGCATCTCCAACAATTGGATGTCAACAATGCTTTCTTACATGGGAATCTATATAAAGAAGTTTACATCTTTCCCCCACTTGGAATTCATATTTCGAGTCCAATTCATGTTTGTAAGCTGAAGAAGTCCCTATATGACCTAAAGTAGGCTAGCCGCCAATGGTTTTCCAAACTCACATCAGCTTTATTGTCTCTTGGTTACACTCAATCAATGGTTGACCACTCTCTCTTTGTCAAGTATTCTGAGCCTAATATTATTGTGTTACTCATTTACGTGAATGACATCATTTTTGCTGGAACAACTTTGAAAGAGTTAAAACTCTGTTAAAAAGTATCTTGATCATCTCTTCCGTATCAAAGATCTTAGTGCATTAAAATTTTTTCTTAGCTTGGAAGTGGTTTGAAGTAAACATGGAATAGCCCTTTGCCAATATAAGTATGCTCTTGATCTCTGATCTAATGTTGGTTTCTTGGGATCTAAACCAGCTAAAACTCCCATGGACACATCTATCAAACTCAACATATTTGATGGCGACCCCCTTCTTGATGTCATTGAATATCGCAAGCTAATCAGTAGACTTTTGTACCTTATTTCTACTCATCCTGATATCTTCTTTGCTTTCCAACCATTGAGTCAATTTATGGACAAACCTACATCTTTGCACTTGTGTGCTGCTTATTGTGTCATGCGTTATATAAAAGGTGGTCCCGCCTTTGGCATATGTTTTCTAGCAAACTCTTTCTTACAACTCCAAGCTTTTAGTGATTCTGATTGGGCCAGATGTGTTGATACTCGGCACTCAATCTCCAATTTTTGTGTATTTCTTGAAACATCTCTCATTAGCTGGCGTGCTAAGAAACAACCAACTGTCTCTCGCTCCTCTTCAAAAGCCGAATATCATGCCCTCACTTTTACTTCTGGTGAATTATAATGGTTAACATACTTACGGAAGGATCTCCATATCTCACACCCTCAACTTGCCTTACTCTTTTGTGATAACAAATATGCTCTTTAGATTACCGCCAACCCAATTTTTCACGAAAGGACCAAACATATATAAATTGATTGTCATATTGTTTGCGAGAGAGTTTATCATGGTTTGATTCGCTTGATGCCTTATTCATCCTTTGCCCAACTTGCAGATGCCCTTACCAAACCTTTTGTTGTAGCACCATTTAGAGAATTTATACTCAAGCTGGGCTTGCTCAACATCCATGCTTCATCTTACGGGGGGTCTCAACACCTATTCTAGACACCAAAATAAAATAGCTAGCCTAACTTTCAGGGTTGTTCACTAGCAGCCAAGTTTGTTTTGCTTTTCTTCCCAGCTGTACATGTGTAGCAAATTATTCTTTGCTTGTTGCGTTATTTTCCAAGCTGATCATTGCATATATATACTATATGTTCATTTAGCTAAATATATAAAAAAATTAATACAATCTTCCATTTTTCTCCATTTCTTTACAGAAACATCAATTTTTAGTGCCGCAATGCCAATGTAGCGGTCTTGGGTGCTCGTTGGCCAAGTTGTGAGAGCGCTGCGGTAACCAGTACTAAAATATAGGCGCCGCAATGCCAAATTGGGGGTGCTGCAGTGTCCTTCAATGCTACATTGGCGCCGTGGCACCAATGCAGCATTCTTGGGTGTAGCACCTGAGGTAAAATTCTAAGAGTAGAGGTGAAATTAAAATTTTAACCAACAAAAATTACATTTCAAGAACTTTACTCACATAAAAGCTTACAAGAAGTGTTGGGCTTTTCTAATTCCCAATCCTTTCAGAAATTAAAGTATAGTGAAATTAACTGCCCACCAAAGTGTATGGTGGCATATATTGGGGGCCCTCTCTTTCTTCTTGATTAGGAGTAGTGATAGAACATTAGGTTCAAAATTCAGAAAAAATGATGGGTTTTCAAAATTTAGAAATATATATACGTATTATTTTTACAAAATTGTAGACATGCACAGGTACACATAAGACTATAATACTTTGCACGCATGCAGGAGAGAAAGGGAGAATCTTAAACATAACAAATTCATTTTTAAAAGTAAAAACAATACTTTTACCTTTATAAAAAAGTAATTCAAAATGGATCAGTACTATCTCAAAATGAGTTTTCTGTAATTTTCTTTTGGTTGAATTCGTTTGTTAGGGTTTATTTTCTTCAGTTGAATTAGGGTTTCATATAAGGAAAAAAAGTGTTTTTAATTTCTTTATGGTAATAATGTTAATTTGGTTATTTAGTATAATAATTTTTATTTTATTTTTTATAATTTAATTTTAGAAGAAAACGGTTTCATAGAAGAATGGGGAAAGAATCATGATCCTTCATTTTATAATGACTTAAATGTGAGAATTAAATCAAATTAATATATAGTTATAAAATTGATACGTAATAATAAATTATAACTATAAAAACAGGACCTAAAAAAATGGATTTTGCCTTGTCTTTCTCGGCTTAATTCGGTCAAGCAACTCAACACCACTATATATACCAGTACCCAAACGCATATCCCAAAAAGAAGGACGCGCATGGTAAGAGGACACAAATATGCCACAATCCGATAATTCAAGTGGAGGAAATATCACTACTCTATATGCATGGCTAAGTAGGGATTAAAATTAAATGAAAAAATTTATCACTAAATTAAGAACTAATTCCCGAAGAATAGTTAATCAAAACAAAATAAAACTGAAAGTAAAAGAATAACATATTTCATGCAATATATATACACATATATATAAGTAGTAAGCTACAGATCCATGGATATTTTATTTGTTAATTAAAACTCCATCTTGAGTTTCATTAATTACTTCTTTTATGTGGCGAGTGTTTCATTCTAACAAATGCTAGAAAGAAGGAAAAAAATTCTAAAGTACTGCACTTGGCTCCAAAGAGGAAAGGGTTCCTGGACTCAGAAGAATGGATGAACACCATGCAAGCGATGAAGGTGACAAGCTAAACCCAATTGGACTAAGTGCCCCAACAGTAGCGTCAAATGATTTCCGGGGCTTTTCTTCTTCTTCTCCAGCCACAAAACCAGCAGTCGATTTCCCCGACACTAATGGCATCTTGACCGAAGGATGAACGAGTACTGGCATCGGTCGATGCGGCAGCGAGAGGCAGAGCGGGGGAGGTGCCACCTCCTGCAGCCGCGTGGGTTGCAACTCAGGAGCCCCCGTGAGTTTTTGAACAACATCCCTGAAATCAACGGGATCCACCTTGTATATTTTTGGTGGGGTTGGCGGCATAGGTGCAATAGGTTTCTTCATAATTATATTCTTGGCCGGAAGCTTGCGAATGGAATGGAGCGCAGAACGGTAAGCCGGCGGTGGTTTCCCACTCCTTTCTTCTTGCTGATATTGAGAAGGAAAATGAGTCAAAGAATTATAGGAAGAAGATGAAGAAGAAGCCGAATTACTTGTGTGTGAATATGAGTCCATGGTTAGTTCGTTTTTACGAGTTATAATGTGAACTTTTAGTGGTTAACTATGTATGGTTCTATGAATTAATATAAAACCACAACTTGGACTACGAGAAAATGATAAAAAGATGGTTGGCTTTTGGTAGTGTATATATAGGGCATTGTGAACAATTTGCAAGAATTTGATTCAACGTTACAGGGAAAGGGAAAGTGACAGACATTGAAAGGGGTGGAGAGTGCAATTATTTTTAGTTTGTCGTGAGCGACGGCGGAGCTGAGGGAGCTGAGGAAGGTGACGTTACGTTGTGGTGCGCAAGTTTGACCAGATTAAATAATTGCCTCCAGTATTGTCTAGCTTGTTGATACTTGGATGTTGGTAGCCAGCTATAGTGATATCAATTTTCGACATAGACACGATAATACGATACGAGCAGACAAGATGTTATTGAATTTTGGTTGGGAATTATTGGATTGGATTGATATTGAATTGACTCGGTAAACAACATAAAAATTTTGAGTTGGTTCGGGTTGAATTTTGGGTTACTAATAACAACCCGATAACACGATAATAGCCCTATATTTTTTGCATTTTTAAATAATAGCTTGTTATTTTTTAATAATTTAATTCTAAATTGATTTATACGAATTAATGATTATTATTTACTATATAAATCTTCATTACTTAATGATGTTGAGATAATTATTAATCATTAAATATGACAAATTATACTTTTTGCTGGAATTCGACTTCATTGTTGCTAAAATTAAGTTGTGCAAAACTTTTGGTTTAGTCTGAAAATTTATATATTATTGATATTGTAGAGGAAATTAAATAAAGTCCAATTATCAAATTGCTCTATAATACAAAAAGTTAGGCTGCTAGAATATAATATTAATTTTTTTTAACTTTTTGGCATAAGTTGACTTTTCTCAAAATCTTGATATAAATTAATTATTTTATTAAAATTCTAGTTGAACATAAAATGTATAGATTTTTTAGATGAATTATTAAAGAAAAATAATCATATGCTAAAATGGGTTGGATTCGGGTTAATACGAAAACTTTCAGGCTGGATTCGGATTGAAGTTTATTAGGTTGAGTGCTTATTAAGTTGGATTTGAGTTAAGCAAAATTTTATAATACCTCCATCTCAATCCGACACAAAACAAGTCAATACAACATGATTGCTACCCCTTGCTAGTTCTCCCTTCTCGCCTTTATCCCATAAATATTTATAAATCCCGAAAAAAACCAGGCTTCAAGTGGTGGAGATTTCATCAGATAACCAGCCGCCACGGCTCATTTATATTTCCCTAGTTTTATTTTTTATTATTTCAGTGGATATTCAGTCCGTACCTTCTAATACACCATATGTAATACCCCTTTGATGTTTTGGGAAGCCACTGTGTTGTTGATAGATGGAATAAATGAATTAAATTAAATAGAACAGTTTAGTTGTATACATTTAAAATTTAAGACTCTAACTTGACGGTTATATACATTTTTATCTCTTATTTTTCTTGATATATATAACTTCAGCTAAATTTTAAAAATGATCAAATATTGAGAAATGCTTTTTATGACTTGTTTTTCTAGTACGCACAGCTCTCATATCAGTTGAATCGCGATGAAATTTTGAGTGTTTTAACACATTAATTTATTTAGCTAATTTATACAAAAATGAGATTCTTTTCGAGATAGAGACAGAACTATGTTCTTCTAATAATATTCAACGCATCAGTTTTAAATTTATTAAGTGCGGATGGCATTTTGTGACTGGCATTTGCTCGTTGTTGGCTATTTTATTAGATGGCGGCGCTGCAACTTCTTTGACATGGGTGGTTGGCCCAAGTTGTTGTCCCCGTGGGCGTGCGCGTGGGTGTGGCGGCTAAAATTGTTCGCATTGTACGTACTTGCTACATTTTGTTAAGATTAATTTTGAAGTTGCTTGAAAATTAATGTTAGAAAAATTAAACGCCAATCAAACCCTCCCAAGGGCTCTAAAAAGTAGGAGGAAAAGGACTTGCAAAGCAGGAGGGGAGGGGAGGGGATGGCATGCCAAGGCTGGGAGAAAAGCAAAAAGAAAAGAAAATTTCTATATTTTACAATTTATGATGAAAATATGGCGAAAAATGTACGGTGTATCTACCAATTTGACGTGTCTTTATGTGTGTGTATATATGTATATATGTATTATACAACAAATATTATAAAGTGATAGTTTAATTACCTTCATTTTTTAAATTTATAAATGTTATACTTCATTGTTCCTATTTTTTGTCGGTGTCAGATGATTCAATTAGAATGCAATACTTGAACTATCCATTATACACACATGGTACCATCATATTATGTCATTAAAATTGGGTATGGTAGGGTCACATTCAAAATTATTGTATAAATATTCCTAATAATGAAATGATCAAAAGTATATATTCCTTGATTATAAATTATTTAAAAACATCTTTTCTTAACGAGCCTAAACTGCCTCTTGCTTAAATTTGAAAAGGATTTTACTAGAAAGTCTAATAATCTTAACCTTTTTTTTCTTTTTTTTTCAAATTTTTGATTAAGAATTTGACATCTTATCAAACCGATTAAGATCCTATTGACTTCTAGCAGACACCGTTAAATTAATTTTGAAAAAATTTATTGGACGATCTGAAATCAATATATATATATATATATGTGTGTGTGTGTGTACATAAATGTGCTTCCGAGTGCTTTTACGCTCGCTACTGAAGAACATGAAGTTGCTTGTGCAATTTGCTGACACAATGAATGGATTGTCGCCTGGCTTTGTGACTTGGGAGTTTCAAGCGTACCCTTTGAGCAGGCAGTTGCTAAACTCGGGTGCGTCTCTATTGGCCACATGACGCAATGCTAAAACTTCAATCCATATTAATAATATGTAAGCAGCAACGAAATACTGAAGGGCGATTCGGGAATTTCACCAAATTTTCTCACGCTGCGTTTCTCCAAGAGGGAGGAATATCAACAATAAAACAATAAACTAATTAATTCCTAGCTCATCCGGTCAGTCAATATTTACTGCACTTTTCTATTGTTTGTAAAATAATTTCGTGCCAGCTTTCACATCCACGTACCTTTGCAATTTAGCAGTCAACCATACTAGCACGTGACTTGTGTACGCATCAATATTATCAATTTCCAACTTTATACAACACATATAAAGACGGCTCTCTCAGGTGTTTCCATCGCAATGTAATAGTATACACGAGATGAATTATATATGTGCATACCACTTTGGATTTGGCAAGCTACTTACAAATACGTACCTTTTTATTGTTTCCAAAATTATATTTATACTTCTCTTTCAACATTTATTCTCTTTTCTTCTAGCTGTTATTGGAGTTACTGTGATGCCATAAAAACAAAAGAAAGAAAGAAAGAAAGAAAGAAAAAAATGAAGTGGTCTTCGTCCAAAAATGTTCTTCTACGGATGAGGAATCAGTTAGTTAGATAGACGAATATATTATTTGATGAGATTCACTGCTGCCTCTGACATGCAGGTGGGGATTTTGTAATATTTAAGAACTACAAATTAAGTTGTTGTAAAATTTATAACGTTTTCTGTAAAAGTACCGTTTGTAACTGTTGGTTTTATTGCTACATTTATACTATCTAATTCACATATATTTTAACAATATTAATTCATATATAAAAGGTATTTGGGTGAGCTTATAAGCTCGTTAAAATATCTTATAAGATGTTTAAGAACTTATTAGTTAATAAAAAATGTTTGGTAATTTTTTTAAAAAAATGCTTATATGATTTTAAAATAAGATGCTAGGAGTTTATAAGCTTTTTTTTTAAAAAAGAATAAGGAAACTCTAACTTATTTTTAAGATTTTAACAAGCTCCTTCATTTTTAATCATTTTAATTATAAAATTGCCATTATTAACATCTTATAAGTTCCAAGATCTTATTTTCTCCAAACACTTCAACAACTTATTTTAAAAATAATATCTAACATCTTATAAGTTTCAAAAATATCCTATAAAATATAAAAACTTATAAAATATTTAAAATAAACTTGGTCGAACACCTTCATAGTTTTTTCAATAAAACACTTCGTAGACAGTACTACAAAATTGTCATATTAGTAACAAAAACTTCCATATATAACCTCCTTGTCTGTTATCCATGCATGACTACATTAGTTCCATTACGATATTCTAATATCGCATATAATCCTATGCATGGTTAAACGCCAATTAATGAAGATAATTACAATATTATATAAGCGTCCTTCTACAAATTAACGTAACAAATGAAAAAAGAAATATATCTTGGAACTATTAGATTAACACTTAAAATATCACATGAACCCCAGGTTAGGTCAAAAATTAAAAAATTAAAAAAAAGGGGTGGTTATGAGAAATTGTTCGTGCAATTCACCCAACGTAATTACCACATGTCATTAAAAAAATGTTTGGCTAAACTTATTTAAAAAATATTATAAACTCTTACATCTTATAGGATATTTTTAGAACTTGTAAGGCGTTCGATCTTATTTTTAAAATAAATTATTAAAGTGTTTAGATAGAATAAGGTCTTTAAACTCATAAAATTACAATAATAAGAATTTTATAATTTAAATAACTAAAACTAAAGGAGCTTGTGAGATTTTAAAAATAAGTTAAAATTTTATTTTATCTTTTTTTATTTTTCTAAAAGAGAGTATATAAAATTTTAACATCTTTTTTTAAAATTACATAAACTTTTTACCAAACACATTGTAAAATCTTATAAATACCTATAAGATGTTTTGAGAAATTTATAAATTTATTCAAACACCCCTTAATCGTGAGAACACAGAGGGAGACCAAGTTCAGATTGAGTTCGAGGATCAAAATAAATGCATGGCTTTTTTATTGAACCTGTGACTTTAAAACTTCAATTTCGATTCTTGTGGCGTTTTTGTTCGCCTTGTTGTATAGTCATAAGAAATAGAACAAAGAAGTCTCCTCAATCAGTCGCTTTCTCCAGTTTCAAAAATTGCATGCGATGCGTACGTGCGGTGGGCCGCACTGCGCCTGGAGGCTGGAGAAGGCGAGAAGCTTCTTTTTGGGAATTCCGGGGCGAGAACCAGCAGCCTGACATCATCAAATTCCAATATATATATATATATATATGTATATGTACACACACACACACACACACACACTCACACATACATAAATATTAGAAGCTTTCACCAAAACCCAATTGGTTGTCTCAACCCGCAGCTACAACTATCCGGATTGGTCTAATTAATACGATGCTTATAGTTATTCATTAATATTCATGAGCTCTCATATTATCTAAAAATATATGTTATAAAATGAGACATACTCCGTACGTATGTTATGTCTCATCACTCTTCTAATATAAAGATGATGATATCGTTTTGTACCCAGAATTAATATGTCGCTCTTTTCTACTAAATGTGAATGGTTCATTTTTCGTGAGCTTTAATTCTGTGGAAGGACATAGGACTTGATTTCCTTATTTTTCTTCAACGCAGGTATTCGTTGTTGTGCACAATAAATTGTCAGTTGGGAATATATATAGTAGTAATTATCTATAATTGGTGCTCCAAATATAGTCAATATTGCTACACTAGCTAGTAGTATTATTTTCTAGTCGTGTTCTTTGGTTCACCTACAGCCTGTTTGCTTTTGTTTTCAAAATTATATATCACATTTTTATCATTTGAAAATCATTTCTCATAATCAGTTCCTATACATTTTCATCAAAATTATAATTTATTTATATCTCAAAACATATTTTCCAATAATTTGTATTTATTTTTTCTTAATATTTTATTACTATATCTCTCCATTTAATTAAAACGTATTAAATCATATGTAATTTCTACTTTTTAAATAATCTATTTAAATATAAATTTATTTTCAAACTACTGTCTCAAATTATCTTATCAAATTTAAAAAAGTAAAAATAAAAATGTTGAAAATGAAAACTTAATTGAAAGGGCTGTTAATTATTATGATCACCGACGTATTTAGACTTGAATAGGAAGAAAAGAAAATTGGCTTCAACAATATTAACTGCCACTGTTCTGCTTTGTATGGTGATGGCCCCACATCATATAATGCATTGGATAACCCCTCACCTAAGGCGCGATCCTTAATTGAACTTAGCCGCCGCCTATTCTTTGACATTGGGTGCAAGTTTCGATAACTATAGTTTTAACTTTTAATTTAATATTCTATATTTTTTAAAAATTTGATATGTGTATAAATAATTTTTTAAAATTATTAATAATTAAGTTAATTTATTTTATTAATTTTTTTAATTAAATTAAAAGTACAATAATTTTAAATATGAAATGCTTTAATTATCCTTATGAAAAGTTAATATATAACTAAATAAAAAAATATATATAATTACCTACAAAGAGAAAAAGAAAAAAGAAAAATGAACTTGATCAAATTAAATTAAACAAATGAACCCTCCATCCTCAAATTGAACCTGCCAGATTGCCGAACCTCCTCGTATTCTAAATTTCTATTCTTCACTCCGACCTCGTATTAGCCACATTTGTCAATAGAAATCAGAAGAAAGGCCGCGGCCAAGTGCGATGTGCGTGGTTTTCATTTCAACCACCGGAAGCAATCACTTAGAACATTGGGTTTTCAACATAAATCGTTTCAATGAAGACTTTGGTTTTTAATAGAAATCGAAAGCAAAACTCCCACCCCAGATCAACCACTCTCCTGCGATTATATTTTGCCCAAAAACCAACTCATTTGTTGGCATCTACTTCTTCTCATCAGACAATTTAAGAGGTGATTTTCATTTCATTTATTTCATTAAATTTCTGTACAATTTTTCTGAGATTTGTCAGTTTGAGCTCCCCTTGATTTATTTATTTCAAATTTCTATAGTTATATGGATTGCCAATCCCAAATTCCTCTAGAGACCAATTGTTATGCAAATGATAGAGAAAGCCAGAAAAAGAATTCTAAAAAAATAAATGTTTTTAGATGTTTTCTAGTTATCAAAATAATAATTTCCTACAGTGTAGTTTCTAAAGCCTAGAAAGCTAGTGTAAGAAGTTTGGATGGTACATGTTTCTTATGTGCCCAAGTAGTTAAATCAAAATCTGATATCATTAGTTTCTATATTGAATACAAATTAAAATATTAGTTGAAAACCATTTGGTTCTAGCATAGGATTCATAGTTGATATAACAAATGCCTAAAAGAGAAAAATGATTTGAGTGCTAATACAACTCTATCCAACCTTGCAAGAAAAGTAGCAGTAACCAGATTTTAATTGGGAACAAAAATATATTATAGAGGGAAACAAAATAATTGGGAATTGACTTGATTTAGGTAGTTGGACAATCTCCCATTCGAATCCATTCAGGAGCCCCACAGCAAACTCCGCCTATAACTTTCTATCTCTATTTATGCATGCAATCTATCTATATATCTAGGTCTGATTTGTACATTAATGTGTTTGAAGTTCTTAGGCATGATTTGCTAGATATTTCACAAACTTTAATTGAGGCAACTAGAACAATTATTGATGTAGGTTTTCTTTTCTTTTCTTTGTTTTTCCCCTCTCAATTTCATGTATCCTTTGTATTGAAACTTAATTAGTTTATGAGGTATTGCTTGTCTTTGATATCAGGTTAGAGGAGCCATTTAATTAGATTACATTATTCTACTATTCTAATTGTCAGCATTCAGTCTATTTTCTTTTTGTTGGGTTAATAGATTGTATAAATAATAAGCAAATGGAGTCCAAGAACATTAATATCATTTTGAGAAAAGGAAATTAAATAAACATCAATTGAACTACTCTAGTTCGAATGGAAAGCTGAAAGTTCATTTAGCCAAGGCATGAGGACTAGAGTTTGCTTGAAGTCTGGTTTGGCAAAATTTTCCATCTTGTTTGTCTGTAGAAACGGGGTTTAGATTTTCAAAAATGGTTTCGGAATGCATTCTACAGGTATTGATCTAGAGCTAACAGATGATTTTTATGGGTGTTTTCATTATTTTTTTGGAGAATAATGCATTTATTTGTTTAGGCATTGTGTTGGGGGTGATTTTCATATGATTGGAAATTTTAAAATTTTGAAGCCTTGCAACTTTAATTTGATCGAGTTGAATTGGTCACTAAAACATTGGATCTATCCCTATTGTTGTTATGTTTACCTACAAAAGTTTTAATTATCTTTTGTATCTCTCTTAATTTGTTTTATTGGCATGGCAATTTATATTTTCATTCTTTGTACCTTTCTAATGCAATTAGAAGTTTTACCATAAAGCACCTTAACTTGTGAGTGACAAAGATAGGACCGAGTGGTGTGCCTTCAACTACTATGGATAAAACAATGATATATGCAAGTCGGCCGTCTAGTAGTGGGAACGCACGTCATAGTTATTATAATTCTTCTTCTTCCTTTCATTTTGATGGATCTGTTTTGCCTATTTTATTCCACTTGATGGGAAAGTTTTGTTGCCTTTATTCATATTGGCTATTTATCTTAGGAACATGGTATGAATATTATCAGGTTATCCTGAACAAGATTTGGATATAAAACATAAGATAGTTAGTCTGAAAGGAAAGCTAGAGAAAGGGTTTTCATTATATGAACTTGAACCACAACACCTAGATCTCTTCATGAAGTTGTTTTATTTGTCCATGACCATATCAACTAGAACTAGTCAATGGGCAACATCTCAAAAGACCAATCTTTTTTTGCACATATACCAAATAATGGAAAACAAAAAGAAAAACATCCATCTACTCATGTAGCAATGTTTAGCATTTTCTTTTATTCCAAAAGGAGATGCATATGTCGTTTAGGCTTGAACATACTAGTAGAATATATAAATAGAAAATTTTGGAGTTGAATTACATATTAATGTGATGGTGATGATGCATGAATTAATATCTACAGAAACAACAATCATGATCATTTTTTCATTAGCTAGACATTTGTTATTAGTAATATGTCAAAGTGAGACCAATCTGTATCTCATCTCAGTCAATTAAATGCTTCAGCTTCTAGAATGTTAGACAGAACATTGGACAAAATTGGACGAAAAATTGAACAAAATTGAAGGAGTTCTCCCCTTTTATGTTCACAACTTGTGTTCAATTGCAAAAACATTCCTAAGAATTTCTTTAACACCAATTTTGCAAACTCAAATCCAAACATTATGATCATTGATGTAGTTTGAAATTGAATTTGGGATCTTTTTATTAATAGTTAAAGTAGGAGTAAATGAACTGAATCTCTTATTTAAGAGTTTGTACATTTAAAAAATATGCTTTATTACTATTATAGTAAATACTTGAATTGAAAATGTAATTGAATATTTTTCTATTATTTATTTTATGTAGCATCAATTTTGAGTTATAGCTATTCCTATCAAATAAGTTTTTCACCAAAAATTTTATTATAATGTTGGATAAAATTTACTACTCAGATGTAAAGTAATATATTCAACAAAATTTTATATTTAGACTACTTATTCATTAAACATTCTTCCACACATTTGCCACGTCAAAGAAAAATCTTTGTTAGAGATATTTGTAGATTCTTAACTAATCAACATTTCAAAGTGGCTTTAAAGAGAAGAACTTCTAATGAAAAAATCTAAGAGGACACATCACAACTTCAAATCTAATTTGCTCATATCTAATAATTATATCACAAATATAATTATGTACTTTTCCATTTAAAATAATCCCTATCCAGCAAAATAAAATTAACCCTTTATGAAAACAATATTTTGTTGAGCAACATACAATACTAGTTATGAAGTAGAGATTGACTAAAAGCATATACGATAATACTAGTAGTTTGTTCACAAGCACCAATACTAAATCAAGATGTGAGTTTCACAAAATATGAAAAAAGGTACTTGTGAAATGTTTATTCCATTACACCATGAAAGCCATCTATTCTACCTATATTAGCCAAGCAAGCATGTTCTTCTTAAAAGAATACAAACTGTTTGCCACTCGTCTTCACACATTGATAGATTTGGCCTAAATAAAACATGAAAAAGTGACATTTATAATCCTTTTCATGAAGAAAAAATTAAAACTTCACAATTCATATATGTATTACAATTTAATTACCTTATTTAATCGATTTTGCATCTTGATGTCAAACATCACAAGCAAGGGCACATACAACTCACAATCATACCTATATATGAAATGATTTTAATTTCATTATAAACATATAAATTTATTTCTTAAAAAAGATGCTTCAAATGATTGAATTTATCCATTTTCTTGATCTAGAACTTAGCTAGGCCTTTTATAACTGAATGTATTGATAATATCTTTGAACAAGTATTGATTTGGCTGCCACTTTTCAAATAGAAGTTGTACTTTTATAACCTTGTAATATAATATTGTTAAATTATTAGAACCACCAAAGATATAATTTTTAAAAGCATAGATTATAGACTTAAATTTTCATTCTTGCCACTTTCTTGACAATCTCCATCCTTTATGCATTTTTTTCTAGAAGAGGATTTGTGTCACAAATTGTAATTTGTAAATTATTGTACTCAATGATGTACAATATCCAATGATCCTTCAAATCATGAATCAGGATGTACAGCTTTTGCAAATGGTCTATGTTATTTGTAAATTTGGCATGCCTCTCAAAGTATGCCTTGATAAGTTGCTCAACACTATAGTTTAAGATCAAGATGGTTTGTTGCATCACACGATAAATTTCTATGTAAAAAATAATTTCTAATTTACATAAAAAAAATTTGAAATAAATTACCAAAATTGCATACATAAAAGAACGCTGGAAGAAACCATATATATGCATGTAAGTTCCCCTCCTTTATCTTAAGTGAGCACACATATGCTACAGCATCAATAACCTTAACAAGATAAAATCATCCGTGCAATTGAATAATTATAGATGATATATATATCTCCCAAATGCATTTATAAATATTCTAACAGTGCTTGAGATATATTTTTCCAGTCACAAGAATTTTATCACTGATCAACTTGCACTCCACATACCAAAATCAATAACTTAGGTACTGCAAAATATCAAAAAACATATATTGCACATGTTTATTAAAAGAGCATAATAAAGTTATTACTTATATAAATAAAAAATATAATCAAATAACTATAAAAAAATAACATTATGAGACATTTTGGTAATCAAATTCGCATACTTATTATTCAATTCTTTGAAAAACATAAACTAAATTATCTCATCTTTGTTTGCTTTAGGGTTTAGTGGGAACTCCTTGCTTTCTTGAATTTCGTTTGTTTCAGATGCATCTTTTGTCAGATCAATTACATTATCTTACGCTCAACTTAAACTATTAGTATTTTAAAAGCCTAACACTCGAATATGCTTATCTTTTGCTCTTCCACAGTTCTTATAACTTGGGATAGAATGCAGTCATACTATGCTTTCAAATTTCATATTTATATTTGGAGACAATGTCCATGTGAATTAAGTTGACCTTGGTGATAAAATGCACATTGACTCTTTTATGCTAGTTCTTATCATCTCCAGAAACTTTGCAATAAAATTATGTATTTGAGACAATATCTCCTTAGGCATTTGGTAATGCTTGCTAACAAATTGGGATAGAGCTCTATTGCAGCAATCCTTTTACCCTGACATACTACTAGTGACCATGTTCAACATCTGAGCCACATTATTTTTCATTGCATCAACCCTATGAGTCAATGTTTTAATCTTATATTATAAGCATGTCTCATTCTTCCTATTAGAGGGTTTGATGTCGACATTGTCAGCAATCATATCGTTCCACTAGCATTATGAAAAATGACAAATTCAATCTACGTATAACTAATATTATAGTAGATAAAAACTAATTAACAAAATTATGAAATTCAGCCTAAGACCACAATACTTATGCGCTAAAAAGAAAATAGTACCTTACTCATTCTTATTTGGTGTTGCTTGTTTTGTATTTCTTCCAACTTCAAAATTAAGCTATTTTCTCTTCAGAAAGGCGTATCCAAATGGTGGTGCCATGCTAAACATGGATGTCTTGCTACATGATTTTGTTCATGATCATTGGCAACCTTATCCACTTGAGACATTGGCTTTTTACAATGGATTATTAGTATTTTTTCATTCAATTATAATGACATGACTTGGTGTAAATGGATTAGAAAAGCAATTTCATACAAGAGAAAAATATGAAAAATTTACTTACAGCTCCATTATAGAATTTACAAAGATGTCTAATTAAACACCAAAGGGCTTTCATAATAAAAAAAAAAAACAACAAAAATTGGGCTCAATCACAAAGAATTTCTGTCAAAAGAAAACATGGCATGAGAAATTTAGTAAGTAGATGAGAAAGGAGCATAATCATACATGCATACAACCACCCAAAAGGAAAAATTATATGTAGAAAATAAATAAAATGTCATAAAGAATGTAAAAAAATAACCATGGGCTGATTTAATATGAATAATATTATTAGATTAAACCCTATCTTCTCCCCAATAAAAGAAAAACTTGAAAAACAATAAAGTACTTCAAAAGGGTCATAAATTCATTAAATCGAAACAACTAATGTAAATATTTAAAAAAAATTAATAATTATCTCTAAAATTAATCCAATCATAAGTCCATACCATGCACACAAGTTTTTGCACCCACTTCATAGAACAACTCTTTAAAATAAGAAGATATGAATATGTGCTCATCTTTATTTCTTTTGGTCCTCTGCTATTGTGAATTTAGATGTATTAAATTTGCAATGAGATTTACTTGCAAAATTCAGCTTACAAAAATTTTACAATGAATAAAATAAAGGAACAAGAAGAAAAGAAAGTTTAGGGATGCACATAGTCAAAAACTATATTATAGTTAAAAAAAATTACAATAGGCTCACTCAAAAGGAATGCAAACCTACAAGATCTAAAATAAACTACACAAAAAGAATTAAAACATTGGAGCATCCAACTACAAATTGAGTTAAATTTCTCATAAAATAAGATTGTGCTATTTGATATAGATTCATAAATTAATACCCAAAATAGCAATGACAAGCTCCTTTAGTTATCATAGAAAGGAAATGAACCATTTCAAAACTTAGCATGATAAATAATAAAGAAACTTCATCACAAAGATCTTTAATGCTTAGCCATTGAATGAACCAAGGAAATTATGTAAGATAAAAGGTCCCAATAAGAAAATAAGTTAAATAGTTCTATTAATACAGCATTACCAGTTAATGTGACATAAGAAAATACAACTTAGAAATAAACTTAATTACATCCAATTCCCCTTTGAGAATTTGATGGGTTACTGTTGAATTGTTTAAGTAGAGTAGTATGAGAAATTCCTTCGAGCTGCAATTTGTGCATCAATTACAGTATATTAATAATATTTGATAAAAAATAAATGATGATGCATGTAATTCATTAAAAAAAAACTTCACCTATGTCAAAGTACCAATGGATGGATTAATTCTAAGAAATTTTTTAACAGGATACTGCATTGTGATTTTTTTTTTATTTTTTTTATTTATACGCACGCACACATTAGGAGCCCGTTTGGGCTCGAACTCCTGTACTGCATTGTGATTTGAACATAGGAGAGTGTAAATTGTCATCACCATTTTGTTGTGTTTTAGGTATATATGGGTCCAAATGATCATAGTTATTAGTGACATCCTTTTCATATTGATCTAGTTGAGATTTCTTGGTTGGACAAGTGCTAGCTTTATGCCCAGGGATATTTTATTATTACACAATTTAAAAAATGTAAAGCATAATAAGCGAGTCATTTAAATACATAGGGAAAACAATCACATAATAGGATTACGATAGAACACACCTGCATATGCCACATTTTTGTTTCTTTGAATGAACACCACATTCGGACTTACCTCGCACAGGGTCACACAAACTAATGTCAATCTTCACTTCATTAAAGTTGCTTAAATTCTCTGCATTTGATCCTGAATCATGCACGCCTTGATTTATATATTCTTCCTCGACTTCCTTTGCTGCTTGTTTGATACGAATAACCAAATTCACAAAACCAATGTCTATTTACGATCCTAAGAAACATAAGTTCAAGCAGTCTTTGTTGATTTCAACAAACCTAGTGCGGTGAACATTAGATGACGGAAAAGAGTCCTTAATTTTTAATTTTCTTCTAGCATTAATCATCTATCAAGCATTAATGCTTGCACATGGAAACCTATCAAACCTTAATAATTTGAACGCTAATATTATGTGACTGCAAGGAACACCACTTGACTCAAGCATCATGCAGTCACATAGAAAACTATCACTACCTTGATCAATTTTGATAGAGAATAATTTCTTATTAGGCTTGATACAATTCTCAAAATTGAACTTATAACTAGCTTCATTTATTTCAAACATTTTGATTTGGACAAGTCCTTGTTCAGCCGTTATCTGCTCACGAACTTTTAAGAGAGCTTTGTTCGCACATATTTTGCTTGTATGCATCTCAAGTTTCTTTAAAGGACCATCCCGCACCGCAAGCATCACATTTTCCCATGCTTCTTATTTTGAAAGAAATAATTGCAGATTTTTTGAAGATTTCTATAATAATGCTTCAAAAACTCAATTATTGTGAACTATTTCAATTATTGCGAACTATTTACTAGTTTTAAGCTAGTCAAAGAGTTCATAAACTCTAATCGACTAGTCGTCATCATACTAATAGTAAAAGTTCCACAAACAAATGCCTCAGCTCCCAAATGCCTCTTCTCATAAGTTTCAACAACCTATGAATTTGAAAGCAAATCATGTTGCTCGATTAATTGAGCCCAAGCCACATCAAATTCATCCCCACGACATTGTCTTCACATTAGTGAAGTGAAGCCACTTGCAAGTTCATAGCCCACCTTGCTCGATGCATTCCTTGCTATATGCCAACTACATCATCTATGCCTAGCAATAGAAAAATTAAATAAAATAGCTACACGCATTGATGCATCCTAATCAGTAAAAATAACAAAAAGAATTTTTCCATTCATAGTTTCACAAAACATTTGTAGTGGCCATTGATGTGATTCAACAGTCTCATTTTGTAAAAAATCAGCAGCAAACACACAAGTGTTACCATGATTATTCACACTAAATAATGTTACTAGATGAAAATTATACTTGTTAGTTCTATAAGTACTGTCAAATACTAGCATGTCCCTAAAAATATCAAATTCAACTCTTGGCATCCCATCACTCCAAAACGTTTGGTGACTACCACTTCATCATCTACACTATATTTACAAACTACACCTACATCTTGCACTTTCATGTCATCAAGATAATGAATTGTGGTATTCACATCACCCTTATTAATCATTTCCTGTCGTTGCTCGTACAAATAATTGTATGCATCTTTTCATTTGAATGTGAGTTTTCTAGCACCTCCCATCACATGTTCCATAAATTTGAGCACATTACATGGTTTCATGCCGATCTTCATAAGTAAAGTCAAGGATGACTAGTTTGAAAGAGTTAAGTACTTGCCACATTCATTAACAACAATTAGTGAATGGTAAAAATAAATATAAAGACATACAATACGTGTTATGACATGACTATTGAGTTTCAAAAAAGCACAGATAAGTGCTATAGATATTGAAATCATTTGATATTATACAATAACATATTTCTTTGTTGTCTAAGCACTACATAACTAGCAAATATATTAAAGAACATATATGGAATACATGAATGCCATATTGTGTGAAATGACGTGTCCAAATTAGAAAAGAATGATAAACATTTGCTTTTGTTTTCATTAAGTAGGGTAAAACTACAAAATTATCAAAAGCATAAATAGGTAAAATATAACTCCATGTGATGTCATCTCTCATGCATTTTATTCATAGTCTATTAGTAAATAAGAAATTAGGCTAATTATCACTTAGTGTTTGGTCCTCAAGACCACTTATATAATCACAAGCAACAATTCACATCGTTGGGTTCAAGAGGATGTTATGCTCATGAACAAATTTGGTGACCTTATATAGACCTGAAAATCGATCATGAGATATGCGTAGACTAGCTAGACATCCATATCTATGGTCAGGTTTAAGTTGTCATTGCCAAATGTATCTTAGTTCTAGTTTTCTTTTGAAACCCATTCGTGAACACATACACTCACAATTCTTTAACAATGATTGGTCTCCAACTAATTTTTGGCATTCATTGCAATTATAACTGTCTTTTTTTTACTTGCATTCCTCATATTTAGGTGATACATTTTTGCAAGCTTGCTTCCAAACATTAAATTTTGATTCTCTTTCATACGCAATATGTTATGACAGTGCTTCACCAATGGACCTAAAAACATATTTCAACACCTTATTTAGGTTGAAGTTATTAGGAATATGATTTTGTGAATCAACTCCATCATCTCTATTATAGCTATTAGTCTGCAGATAACCATCATCACTCATGAAACTTACTTCACTATTATCATGGAGACTGAAATTCTCTTCTTCTACAAATTTTACATCACTCAAATTATGCTTGTATCCAAATCCTGGGAAGAAAATAAAAAAAATTTAATATTATCACCACGTAATAATTTTTACAAAAGGTAATAAATAATTTATGAGCATAAAAGAGTAAACTGAATGATTATGCATGATGTATTTAGTATAAAGCCAAAACAAGCAAGGAAAAAAAGTCACTTATGGGCTATGTAGAAGTCATAAACCAACAAAAAAGGATACTAGTTGATTACCAAGGGATTATTAGTAGAATCATAAAGAATTAAGAAGATGTTATTTCAATGTTTAATTCATATGAGAAAGTAATAATTCTAATCATAATCAATAAAAGAGAGTTGTGAAATTCTCTTTACATTATTTCAATAGTCCCCAATTATGTTTTTCTTTTCAAATCAAGTTAATTCCCAATTATTTTGTTTTCCTCTATAATATAATTTTATTCCCAATTAAAATATAGTTGCTACTACTTTTCTTGCTTGGTTGGATAAAGTTGTATTAGTACTTAAATCTTTTTGCTCTTTTATGCATTTACTATGTCAATTGTGAATCCTATGCTAAAACAAAATGGTTTTCAACTAATTTTTTAATTTGTATTCAAGATAGAAACTAATGATATCAGATTTGATTCAGCTACCTAGGCACATAAGAAACATGTACTGTCTAGACTTCTTACGCTGGCTTTCTAAGCCTTAGAAACTACATTGTAGAAAGTTGTTCATTTGTTTGGACTTCTTTTTCTGGTTTTTTCTATCATTTGCATAACGATTGGGTCTCTAGAGGAATTTGGGATTGATAATCCAAGAAACAAAGAAATTTAAAATTAATAAATTGAGGGGAATTCATATTGACAAGTCTTAAAACAATTGTATAGAAATTTATGAAATAAATGAAATGAAAATCACCTCTTAAATTGTCTGACGAGAAGAAGTAGATGCTGGTGAATGAGTTAGTTTTTGGGCAAAATATAATTGCAAGAGAGTGGCTGATACAAGGCTTGGGTCTTGCTTTTGATTTTCATCGAAAACCATGATCTTGGTTGAAACAATTGCTAAAACGATTACTGTCAAAAACCAAGTGTTCTAAATGATTGCCTTTGATGGCTGAAACAAAAACCATGCACGTCACACTTGACCACATTCTTGCTTCCGATTTCTATCGTTGGATGTGACGGATACAAGGTTGGGGGAAGAATAGAAATTTAGAACACCATAGGGTTGGGCAATTTGGTAGGTTTAATTTGAGAGTGGAGGGTTCATTTGTTTAATTCAATTTTATTAAATCCATTTTTCTTTTTTCCTTTCCTATTTTGTAGGTAACTATATTTTGTTTGTATTTTAGTTATATATCAACTTTTGATGAGGATTATTAAAGAATTTCATATTTAAAATTATTTCACTTTTAATATAATTAAAAAAGGTTAATAAAGTAAATTAACTTAGTTACTAATGACTTAAAAAAAATCATTTGTACACACGTTAATTTTTTAAGAGGTGCAGGATATTAAGTTAAAACTATAGTTATTGGACCCTAGCCAACCCCTTGATATTGTGGTGTCATTTGCTTTGTGTGGAGCAAGTCTTCAATTCAAACTTAGTCATCCTCAGTTTTATCCCCACAGTGTGATATGAAATTTAAAATTTATGCCAAGAAATTGAATTTAAAGAAGGTTCTACCCTCATTTCTTCAAGTAGAATTAAGGATTAGCCTATCATTGTTTCTATTTTATTGTCTTTTAATAGTATTATTATTATCTTACTCCAACATGCCAAATCTATTACTCAATTTTGGATGGGATGGCACCAATATGACATTGGAAGATAATTGCATTTCACAACTTGCCTTTCGGGGCAATATTATATTACTAGATCAATTTATTTTATTTTGTCTTAAAATATGCGAGTTAGAATATGGACTTGAATTATATAAAAGAAAAACATTAATATATTGCTCCCTAAATCATGGATAAATAAATTGAGAAAGAAAACAAATGAAGTGATGAAATGAAACTAGACATGCAATGTTGAAAGGTCATTTGACATTCATTTTTTATTAGAAAAAAAATTATAAAAATTTCAACATATTTTGATGATATCCATGATCAAAATATATTGAATTGAGTAAGATACTCTAACAAATCCTAAAATGGTGGATCAATGTATACCAAATTGTTACCAAGACCTTGGTTAATAGTTTTATGTTGATTACTTAATGTTTTAAAGGTAAAATTTTCAATTTCATGCTTGAGATTTTAATTGTTTTTGCCTTTTGACTATGTTATAGAAAAAAATTTTGAGATACTGAATTCAGGGTCAATTTGAGTTTTTGATTTTAGCTTTGAATCATTAGACATATATATTGTGAAATCAAATAAAGATTAGATGGTTGGGGTTCATTCAATAAAAAGTTAGTGTGTGTGTGTGTGTGTGTTTGTGTTTGTGTTTTTTTTTTTTTTTTTTTTTGCGTGTGTGCAAAAACTCAAGTTAGTATTTGAAGATTAGAAGCTAAATATGCAATAATATTGTTGCACAAATGTTGAATCTTTAGTGTAAATGTGTGATTATTTGAACCTTTGGGATAAATTAGGAAATTCATACAATATTTGAGTAGTGACGATACCAATCTTCGATCTTCCAAAAATGTCACTCTCTTCATCACTTGGAATGAAAATGACAAAACATTAACATAAAGGCAAAATGATAAAGTATTTACCCAGAACTACCTACATTCCCTTCTACTTCCTTTCTTCATATTTCTCATAATGCGTAAGTTGCCTAAATAACCCACTCTCATTTACCATTTTGTTTTATATATCTTGAGAAAGACAATCGATAGATAAAATTTTCAATTTTTGTTCTCTTTTTTATTGCGAACTATTTTCAATGTGTGCATGAATTTATAACCATACTTATAGATTCTACAATTTGATATTTTGGTATATTACTTTTGGAAGTTGAGTCCTTTTATACCAAGCTTTTCTTATTGGTTTTACAATTGTTGTTGACTTACTTATTTGTCACATTTATTCATTTTCTTTAAAAAGCTATTGTATGTTGACACCAAATATTTTTATGTTAAAAATATGTGTGTGAAATATAGATACACATTCCTATTTCATTTCTAATCTATTTAATATATGCTTTAAACTTGAATTCGATTAAATGAAATAGAATTCACAAAATTTAATTTTTTTTACTTCTTTAACTACTTCAATTACAAAATTTGATAGAAACATGTGAATTTAAGTTTTTATATGTTACTCAACAAATATTTTATGCATGTAGAAGTCATGTGTAAGGGTTGCTAGTACATTATAATGTGAGTTTTGGTAAGTGTGTTTGAGTGCTGGGAATAGGTTGATGTCGAATGAAAAGCATTCATTCTACTCAAGGTCGAACCTGCAAAATAAAGCACACATTAGGCTTGCAGAGGTGGCCATCGATTATTATCCTCTGATGATTGAGTCAATGACAAGCTTTAGAAGGATAATAAGGAAAATAGAGGGCAATTTGAGGGTTAATAGTGTGTACCTAAGTCCTATGTTGGAATTGGGTTATTTATAGTTAGGCAAAGTTTGCAGTCAAAATGACTAGAATGTTTGAACCAAGGGTAGGATGTTATCCCTATCATAATGGAAAGACAAGTCTGTTAGGATAAGCCAACAAATCTATCGCTGGTCGATTTAAGCAATAATTCAAGCTACTTGAAAGCTAAAAAAGGTTGAGGGTAACGTGCAAGATGTAACTAATGCAGAGGAGTTAACCAGAGGACATCATTTAATGCGGCAAAGTACATCTAAAGTCAAATCTGTTGTGCATTTATGGTAGCTTCTTGGTTCTCAACTGGGCGTCATCGACTTGCTAAGGTTGGGCAGACATTCATTATCTACCCAATGTCCTAAGGGTAAACAAAGGCTCCAATACATCAATCTCGCTGGAGCCTAAGAGTGATCAACCTAAGGGTAGCCAAGCTTGAGGCAAGGGGTTAAGAGTACTACCTTTTACTAGTTAAAATCCTTCAATGCTTTCCAGTCAAATTTCTATATGAGTTTGCTAGACCACGAAGTCAAGTAATCATTTTAGCAATCATTTCAATTTTTATTTTAGTCAAGATCATTAAACATCCATAAGCAAGGAACATTTTGCTCTAGCTTGAATAAAGACAACTGTTGTATCATAGTCAACCTGCAATTTGGGTAGGTTAAGCCACATAAGTTGTGTTTCCTCTTAGAGATATAGGTTGGAGTTGAACTAGATCAAGGTTGGGTTCAACCATACATATTAATATAGAAAGAAAAAAAGGGGAACAACCAAGGTATTGAAGAAATATAAAAGTAGTGAAGTGTTCGTATTTCACATCACTCTTTCTTGCTCTCTCCAATTCTATCCTCTGATTGACATATAAAGGTAGTTCAACTTGCAATTTTAGAAAATGCAATATTCATATGTGATGCTGCTAAAAGCTATGTATAGAGAAAAAGGGAGTTGTGCTATGGGTAAATCGATCAGGGAGGTTGAGTACTCAAGATTGTGTATAACTTGAAGCTTGAGATCTGCAACCACAACACACGTTAAACTAGCCAAGGTTCCTCCAGATAAGATACTCCGACGCTCAAGTTAGTTCTGGTCGAGATGAAGAGATCGAACAGAATATAGAAAATGTAAGGCTTATAGTATATGTGGCATTACTTTGAGCATAGATGAGCCTGAAGTATTTATAGCTTTCTATAGGCATGACTTTTATCTTTACTAGGGAGTTGGTGGTCATTCCATGTCCAGATCTCGGTATTGTGCCAGGTGACTAAATTTTCTATTTTCTCTAATGAACAATGCCAGTGGAGGCGCGTCTCTGCCAAAGTTGTTGGCAGGGTTGTCAAAGTTGTCAGAGCTAGTGGTAGCGGTTGTACTGGTTGTTACGTATCATTAATGCGGAGGCATATATCATGTCAAACTAATAAAAGCGACAGGGATTTGAGTCAATGCTAGAGTGGGTCTTTAGGTCGATACATATTGACCAAACTCGAATATTCAAACTTCTAGAGTGGTCCTGAGGTCAATAGGGGTTTACCACAAATCTTACCAAGTGAGGTCGATACCGATCAACCAAACAGACTTACTATTGGGCCTCCTGAGTTGTCTCATTTGATGTTGGGCCTATTGGGCCTGCTGAGTTATCCCATATTATGAGTCTCCCCAACTCACGGTCCTGATTGAGCTTGTCGATGAGAAAGAGCAGGAAATTTACATTTAACCATAGCGATACTATGCTCGATCAGGATTTTTGAATTCTCGACCCGAATTTTCAAACTGTCGACCAGGGTTTGAGGCAGTTTCTTTGCATTTAATATGGTTATTAGTATACAGAATACGAAGCGTACTGGGGCAGGTTGTCATCATAGCAATTACATGGATTTCTGTACATAAATGCCTATAAATAGGGGGATAATTGACTCCATTTACACTTTTGTTGTCTGAACTTCTGGACGAATCACCATTTTTGAAGCCCTTCAAGTTCTGTGCTTTGCCTTTGTGAAATTTCCACTGTAGGTAACTTTGCTATTTTTGTTATTTTCTACCTTTCCTTTGTAGAAGCATGTCTACTAGCCTCGATTCTGATAGCATTAAGTTAGAAAATATGGCCCACGGGAGGAGACTAGGGCCGAGAACACATCTGAGTCATCTTGTGGGAGTAAGTCCAATCCGTCCATGAGCGAAAGCTCTAGCTTGAGTAGTAGCAGTAGTTCGAGCAATGTTAGGGTAATATCGGAGGGGGAGGCTGGTCCTACTAATATGCCTGTAAGTCGGGGTTGATTATTTTCCCTGACCATTATACTGAAATAACCTCCAAGATAAACGCTGCAGATTTAGTCCGTATTAGAGCAGCGCATCATATCCTTGATAACTATGAGCTAGTAACACCAGAGACCTAGGGTAGAATGCATCAACCTCCCTGAGGATTCATTACAGTATTTGAGGAGGGGTTGAAATGTGGCCTCAAGTTCCCGCTTGCCCAGCCCATAGTCGACCTCCTCCTAGGACTAGGTGTCTGCATCACCCAACTACTCCCCAATTATTTTGCCACACTGTACAGTTTTGCT